>JARHVA010000049.1:3995000-4162500 GCA_037957365.1 Torreya grandis
ACAATTAACTTATGTGAATAAACTAAACATAAGCATGCATAGGTCTTAAGTTTGTACTTTTATGAAATATCTAATTTTATTTATATTTTGTATATATGTAAACTTAAAAGGATAATATGGAATAAAAATATTAACCGATTAGTCCTACAGGGGACTCAAAATAAATGGATCCTATGTCAAAGTTAGGAATGGTGACCTTTCACTAATGGAAAGTGTCATATTGTTGAGACTAAATTGAACTAAATTCTAAATTTAAATATTAATTTCCCTCTATAATGTGTCACTATCATAATGATGTTCTATAACGTATTGTGCATTTTTTTGAGCATGATGAACTCTAAGACATTTAGGGACCCATCATGGAGTGGATGAACCTTACATCAATGCCTTATGTGAAACACCCTTAATATCTTGTAATATCAATCTAGGGTGTGTAGGGGTAGATAAATGATATCTAAAACCTATGATAAATCTCTACAAAAGTGGATTTTAAAATATAGGCCATCTTGGATGGGTCTACATATGTTTTTAATTCTCTAAGTAGATTTCACCTTTTTTGATGCCTCAATTGAAATATTTTGTGGTGGAACCATATCAAACTATGGTAGGGGTATTCATATGGGACAACCTAAACTATGATTATCTCATTACCATAGATATTATTTAGAAACATGTGAACTATAAAAGGAACTACATAAATCTATTAAATCAAAGGGTATCCAAATAACATATTGAAGACCCCTACACCAGGTACCATTATGAATCTAGTGGCCACATGTGCTAGACCAACCTGTAGTGGTAGTGTAATAACACCTATGTAACTTTGAATATGTCTATTGAACCCTTTTATTTCCTTGTTTATAGGAAGTAAAAACTGATCTATGTATCCAAGATGATAGAGAATTGTGTTTTTCCACATATTCACACTTGAACCATTATCAACCATGACAATGTAAATATGTTGGTGATAAATGTAATATTGAATGAAGATAGAATGTAAATATGAATCATCGTCTATTATCTCATGATATGAAAATGTGATGAGAGTCCTAAAGGGTAATAAATTATGGTAGGTACCAATGATACCATTCAAATGATATTTCACCTTTGTATGAGAATGATAATAAATTGGTGGAGGGGTGCATAGTATGCATAATTCACTCTTGAAGTATCTAACATCTCATAATTGTATGCTTAGGAAAAAGGTTAGTATATATTTTCATTACTTTTATTTAAATTTGTTGTGATTTTTAACTATATATAGGTGTGCTCATATCAATGATGTTTACATCTATCAAATCCTAAATCTTGTGCCTTAAACCGATTCACATGTTGGTAGTATGACCTATTGCTCTATAAAAGTCATAAAAGGCATTCTAATCAAATCCCTTTGGAAGAGGATTACTCATATCAACCTATTTAAGGAAGGAGAGATATTTGGTTACATTATAATAGTATTTTTAGGACCTTATATGGATATTCTAGTAGATTAGTAAATTATCTCCTTGGAGGAGTTGATAATACAATGCACACAGGTGGCTAGGAAACTGCATGTATTGCAATCTTTTGATCATTATTATTGTAGGTTTGACTCACCTTATATGGTGAATTATTTTTAGTTTTTGTCTATGAATCCATTTTGATTGTATACTTTACATTATTCATTCCCAATAGTTTGATTTCTCTTTCCTTTATTGTATGGCATAAATTTGTGAATGAGGAAAATTTATTAAATGTGATTGATTCATGGAGTCCTAGAAATAAACTTTCCTTGAATATATATTAGAGATATTTGTTTTCCATAGGATTTTTCATCTTATATAGAATTTTATTTTACCTTAATACATATTATGTGATAGGCTTATTAGACTTTTGTTTGAGTTGAAAAATCTAAATGTATCAGATATTCTCACTGATCTTAATTGACAAATGTACTAGAAACATATCAGCCAAAGGATTGAACACATGTATAAATTGATGAGGTAAACTTTAAAACCATTTTAAATAATACTCCTTGAAAATATCTTAGTCAATAATTTTTCATTGGACACATATTCCAAACATGATATGTGGAATGATCTCAAATGTTATTCAGGGTCATCCATTTCACCCTATCATGTTAGCTTGGGTGCCACAAAACATGTAGATAGAGGATATACTTATATGTATGGTGCTAATGGATTATGAAATATATTTTAAGAATAAAGAGCCTAATTAGGTTTTGAATCACCTTGCTTCAAATGTAACACCATGAATTAAAAAGTATGGAGCTCATGCATAAGGGATTATACATCGAGAGGAAAAGAATGTATGCTAACCAAAGGTGATGTTTTGAATTAATGAGTAGGAATTGACATTGTAATCTATTGTTGAAGCCCTCAAGTTTCCCATATAATAAATTATGGTACAAAATTTGTATCTATGAGGGTCATAGGATTAGAAGTATCAGATGATTATGTCATGTTTTCACTTTTGATATCTAAAAGTGTTTCCAAATTTGTAGGATTATTTAGAGGTTGTTCATGGTATCTCTATCAAAAATATATTGATAAATTCAAACTTGTTGAATGCTATATATTCTCCACTTATATGTGGAATCTCAACTTGATATCCATTTTTAAGACCAAGGTTATCTTAATCATATTGTTCATGCTTATAATTATTATCATGAATTTCTACATGGTCATTGTGTTCATTAACATTTTAAGGTTATGATATTTGGTACACTTATCCATGTTATATACTTTATCAAAATGAATATGAGTATGGTCAATTAAAATACCATTTAATCTATCATTTCATCTAAGAAAAGTTGAAATAAGATTTTTAGATTGCATGTAAGATGAAAATAAATCTTTAAATATTGTTGTTATTAAATATTTTATCATATATAAAAACCCTAAGATAATAATGGGAAATTACAAGAAAAAAGATATAAACCCTAGAAACATCTATGGTTAGGGTTTTGCATAATTTAATCAATAAAAGAATTCACCAATATATTTTATCAAGTTTTGGAAAACTAGGAAATAGGTTACCTAAATATGAAAAACTACTATGAAAAATTAGACTATTTCAAATATACAATAAATGACACAAGCTGATTTGGACCTTACTAAATATGGAAATATACTAAATATGGAAAGTGATAAGATAAATATAAAATTATCTATAAAATTAATATGTGCATTATTTCTAGATCTAATATTGATAGAAAGACTGCATTAGCTATGTGTGGACTTGAAATAGGAATTGATATGGTTCTTAGATAATATTAGGTAACTAGACAGGCTACCATCTGAATAGTGCAACCTTGTCTAATAAACAATAAGTCTTTGATATTTTTAGGTTATGTTTGCATTTGATTGTTTATTTTATAAACTATGAATGAGATTATGATATGATGTGGGGATCCTTGGGTAACTCTTTCTATGATTGAAACCCTATCTTAATGACATAGAAATATGAATGTAATCACATAATAAAAAAGGGTCAATAATTAAAGTTATGCTTACCCTCAACAACCCAAGTGTCAAATATTACCTACATATCAATAGACTGAAGAGGGATAAAACTCCATGTAGTTTTTCCATTCTATGGTGGTGTGTATGAAATTGATGAAAAATGTTATATGTTGGTGAAATCCTATTGTGATTACGTGGTTTAACCATGACTTGTGTCATTAGAGGTGTACTCATGCTTTATCTCAGGGTTACTAGGGCCACATGTAATCTTAATTGGTAGATATATAGAGTTTGATCTCAATATGCAATTTGAATTTTGGTGCTTTTCAATTTGGAATCCTCTTGTGTGCAAAAAGCATTTGAAATTTGGGATTATAGTGGTATTTTTGGAATTCATTTGGATGGGGATTGTTAAAATTATGTGATGATGCTTTCACAACTTTTTAATTTGGAAATTAGTTTTTATTTGGCAGGAGGACATTATTGGTAGAAGTGGACAATAGTGGGGTGCATTATTATCCCATTAGGGAACTATTATTCTAAGTGAAAAACTATTAAGCTGAAGACATGTGTCAATCTAAAAATGAGCATAAGCTATTGAGTAATTTGGATAGATAAATTATGAAGTGATTTGGATCACTTGAAGGAATGATTAATCATGTGAAAAGTGAATGAAAATGTTCAAAATTCCCTAGGATAGGCCATGAACTAAGTGTGTCAAAATAATGGTCACAAGTGCAATGTTTTAGCTTAAATGTTAATTTATGTGTCTAAAATGACAAAAAACATCAGATTGAAATGGTAAGATCCATGAAGTTAAAAATGATTTCTAGTTATAATTTAATTTTTTGTCCATTGGCAATGCAATAATTTTTATTATGTAAGATGATAAAGTAGATTTAAAAATAATGTAATCATATTCATCCTGCAACTTCAAATAAGGACTATTGATCAAATTCAAAATGGAAGCCTAATTTCAATAGGTAGAAATACAATATTTTTTATTCTTTAAGATGATAATGGAAATTTAAAATGGGGTCTAGATAGTTATTTAATGTGGTTATTTTTTTGAAACATTGTGTAATACTGATACCTTGACATGCATAGACTAGAGTTTGAGCATATAGTCATTGTCAATTAATGTTTTTCAATAAAATTATGGATAGTGATCTTGTTGTGACTGAAAGCCTTGGTTTTCATGGGTGAGTTTTATAAAACTTGAAATTATTTTTAATTTTTTAAGATAATAATATAGATTTAAAATAGGATTTCATTTTATTTTGAAACTATTGGTGATGAGGTGTAAAATACAAAAAGTCAATAGGTCAATACCTTTAATTAATGATATTTTTTTTTCATGTTAGTGGTAAGGATATTATGAAAATATAATATTTATTTCTCTATTATGTCATAAGAAAACATTCATTTTGCTTATTCATGAAGATACCAAAGGCCCAGTTTATATATTTCATGCATAGACTAGAAGTTAGGCATGAAATCATTACATAATTCTTCTAAAATCCATTGTTGTTTGATGCAAAGACATCACAAAGCTTAGGTGTATTATTAACTATATGGACTAAACTTCATTGTGGTCAAGTGAATTTGAGTTGTAGTTTCAACAGATATGTTTTCCATGCCCATTTGTTTCTAACCACTGAGATGTAAAGAATGTTTATTCCTTTTTTTTTGAAGTATGTAATTTCATTTTTGAAAATAAGAAATTGTCAAATAAATATGTTTAGATATTTCAATCCTCTATAAACCATTATAAAATAAGTTAAGATCAAATTAATTCCTCTATCTAAATGTGGTCAAAATAATCTTATTTTTATTAGGCACGCCTAAGCATGCATACACACTTTAAAATAAGATTTACAGTGGAAAATATTTATGAATATTTAGGTGTTAATGTCATTACCTCAAGTTATTCACCTATTACTATGCCAATACATGATACATTCTTTTAGTGGGAGAAACCAAATAAATCCATTTCTAAATAAGTGAGTAGAGGCTATCAATTGGGTACAAAAATCAAGACTCATTCCCAAATTTTTTACATTTGTGTTTTTTATTGGAAAATATATCAAATGTATATAAAAATTTAATTCTATTTTTACAATTGATAAAACAAAAAAAATGGGAAAAATGTTTAGTATCCTTGGTTTATATGTATTTACATTTAGATCGAATGAAAGAATATATTAAATAATAAATGAAATCTACCTATAATATAATGAATGACATGACTATATAAAAATAAATGTAAATTTTGATAATTTTTTAATGAAAAACATAGTTTTGAATAAATTCTAACTATAAAAAAATTAGGTTAAAAATGAGACATTATAGATTCTATAAATCTTGAAATTAAATGTCACAAGGTTTTCCAAATAAAAAATAGACAAGTATCATCCAAACATAAATCTAAATAAAACCATAAGAAGATAGAAAATATATGGTAGCACTATATTGAGTGTTACTATCATCATTTTTAGATGAATACCATCAAACCCAAGTCCCTAAGTAATAATAATAGGTCCATAATTGCCTATACCAAATCCACCAACTCCCTCCTTTGAGATGGTCTCATCTAGCTAATTAAACACCTTCCCCATATCAAAACTTTTAACATATTCACCAAATTTTTATTTCCTAATAATATCCATTAATCAATGTAATATTTAATATTTAATAAGATAATGTTCAAGTTATCATAAATAAACCTTTTAATCTTAGGATATAACACACAACCATATCCAACATCCAAAAATGTTCCCCAACCAAATACGATCATGAAGAAATATTTCTTATAAACGGTCCTCTATATTTATCATAAACTATTTTTGGTGCATCATTTAAAGAACCATTATTTGATCCTAAAATGTGTCCTGATCTTACTTATAAATGGTCCTCTATATTTATCACAAACTATTTTTGGTGCATCATTTAAAGAACCATTATTTGATCCTAAAATGTGTCCTAATCTTACTCAAAATGCTATAGGGAAAGATCATTCTTTCTTTTCATAGTTCCTTACCAAAATGATGTGTCAAATTTAGATGTACCCACTAAATTTTGGTGTGTCACTAAATTTATCAAAGTAATATTCCTTAAACAAGTTCTAATTTCCTCACAAATCTCCTCAATTGGACATGGGTGTAAAATTGTCTAGTTTGGATAGGGGTTGTACTTTGGAAATCCTCTAGAATATACCATAAAGTTTTAGATATTCATCATCCTCATCTTTAAAAACTTATCCATTTCAACTTATGGATATCTAAGCTAAAAAAAATAAAAAATGATTTTAAATTTCATATTCATAAAATGTTTTCATTAAATAAAAAAATCTCTTAAGTTACATATTCACAAAAACAAATGCCATAACTCATAAACACTTAGTTCCATCAATAAACACAAAAAATAAATAATTTACAATTCATACATGTAATAACATTAAAAAGCAAAATATAAAAGGAAATAAATTATAGAAACACACCTTCATTTCCATTTTTATATAATGTGAATGAAATATAGCTTAAACAATACTCTCAGGTAGCCCACTTGAAGAATCTGAGCAAATATGAAAAACTAAAAACTAATTTAAGATTAATAAATATATTTCATTAACTTTATAATTTCATGGATTGTGTAAAAACATTAATAAATACAAAACTAAAAGGCTATCATAATTCAAAAAATAAATCAATAATAGATGAAATAAAAAAATTCATTAGAATAAAAGGAAAAAATATCTGAACACTATATGTTATTATTCTTGTTCCATAATTGATCTCATAACATGAATTTAATTCTATATATTTTCCATACCTGATTTCAAGGCATGAAATATTTTTTTCTCAAAATATATTATTTTAGTAACCTAAAATGAAAAAAAGTAAACAAGTCAACATCTATAAAAACTATAATTATTAAAAAAATTAGACAATGTTAAGAAATGAAATAGATTTATAGGAAATTTTCACGTTTAGAAGCATCATAAAATGATTTATGTATATATTTTCTACACTAAAAATTCTAGTGCATACCTTAATATGAGGTCTAAAAAATTAGTTATACTAATTAGCCTCACAAAATTATATATGTAGTACATTAGAAAGCCCAAAAAAAGGAAACATTCTAAAAAATCAAACCACTCAATGAAATGATTTTTGTGTGCAAAATAAATATATAAGATTGAATATTTTTAGGTAAAATAACATTACTAGTTTAGAAAGATAAGTCTAGGCCCAAATTCTCTCTAAAATTACAATGTAAAAATTAATAAATTTTCACCCTTTCATGTAATCTACATAATCCTGACTATATAAAAATACTTACAACATACAACCAAGTAAGAAAACATTTCAAATATATGCCTCAAAAATAAATATAAGTCAATTAAATAAACATTTTATATTTTAATCTGGATTCAAAAAACTATTCTATACTATTTTCTTTCCTTGGCTTCTACATGTAAACAATCTAGCTTTTAATTCCATATTTATAGTGTAATGAAATTACATCAACAATAAAGTGGAATTAAAATAATATATCATAATATTATTGAAATATAAAATAATTTGAATAAAATACAAGCCACATTGAGAAGGAAAACTCCACAAGCTTCAATAAGAGAATAATTCACAATATGATGATAAACAACTACCCACAACCTCCTATTTATAGCCTACCTAGGCCATGATTACTCCATATGAAAACCTAATAACCAAATGAGCACATAGAGAAATGTGGAATAACATCAAATAGGGATAAGTAAGACACAAGTCAACTATTCCTATCCCAATACATAATATAGGTTAGGGGCATAACATGTCCTCCCCCTTTGAACCAAAATTGTCCTCAATGTTGAACAACTTTAGATGCTATTGTAGAAAAAATTCACCCTCCAAGTTGCATCCTCACTACTCAGGGTATTCCACTTTATCAAATATTCCTTAATCTCTCTAGTTCTCAACCTCTTAGTATATGATTATAGGATGTTCCCTAGTTCCAAAATGACTTGTCCTTATTCATCTAGTTTTGGTAGCTCTATTTAGGCTAAAACATTCTATCCAATAACCTTATTCAAGTAAGAAACATGAAATACTATTTGTATTCAAGATGAATGATGCAAATCCAACTTGTAATCCACACTTCCAATTTTCTACAGAATTTGATAAGGGTTATAATACTTAAGAGCAAGTTTGTTTTCATTTTTATGTTGTTTTAAGTACATATAATTGTATGTCTACAAACATACAAAGACCCAGTCACCCATGCCAAAATTTCACTCACTACAGTGTTTATTTTTTTACTACTTCATCCTATTTTATGCCAAGGCCAAGTTCTCTCTCAAACCATTTGAAACCTCTTGTTGATGTTGAATGTGCTCCTCCATGTATTAAACCTTGGTTTACACACTTAATCAAGATGTGATGGAAGGTGGATGGTAACCATATAGTGCTAGAAATGGGAACATTTTAGAAGAGGTATGAAAAGATGGGTTATAGAACCATTCTATAAGTTGTATCCATTTAACCCAATGTTTTTACTTATATGATACAAAACAATAGAGATACCCCTCTAAACATTTATTGACCACTTATGTTTTTCATTGGATCAGGGGTGGGAAGATGAGATATGAGTTAGATAAGTACCCAAATAGGAAAATAGCTCAGTCTAAAACTTACTAGTGAAAATAGGATCACAGTCACTTAGTATTTTTTTGAAGTGCCATGTAATTTTAGAATTGCATCTAGAAAAAGAGTTATTTCTATACTTGATGTAAATGGGTGTGAGAGGAAAAAAAATGGGAATATTTTTTAATCCTTTCCACAATTACCAACATAACATTATTACCTTTATAATAAGGCAAAACTATGATGAACTCCATGAAAACCTATTTCCACCTTTGACTAGGAATTGTTAAAGGTTACAACATACTCTTGGTCTTTACTATCTCACCTTTTTTCTATTGGCTTATGAAAAATTATTCCAAAAAAATTACATATCCTTGAGTCCATCCTAAAAAAATTCTCAATTTATTCATGCATGCAAATCTACAAGAATACTATGCTTCAGCTCTGAATATTTGCATAAGTATAACCTATCCTTATACCATAGGGAATTAATTTTCCATTGAAATTTATCATAAGATATAGAACATTGTTTCATATTTTAGATCAAAACCTATGTATCATTATCCTTATCTCACTCTAACCCAAATTCATCCACCCAATCTACCTATAACATGGACATTTTAAAAATTAAATGCTTATCTGGATGTATGCCATCTGGATAGTGCATCTATCACTACTTTATCTTTACCTTTTTTATATATGATTTCAAAATCATAACCTAACATTTTTTACCCACTTATTTTGTTCCTTAGATGATAATCTTTGATCTAAAAATTATTTGAGACTATCATGGTCTATTTTCTATCCATTAGATAAGGCCTATATTATTTGACTGCATGAATAATATCCATAATTTATTTCTCATAAACAAGTTTTTTTAGATTCTTACCTTTGAATTGACAAGTCTCAAATGTAAGGGTTCTTTTTTCCTACATTAGTAATGATCCCAAATCTAATCCAAAAGCATCACATTCAATAATGAACATTTCTAAGAAGTCTGGAGTAGCCAAAATTTAGGTGGTACACATAGCTACTTTTAGTTACTTAAATGCTTTAGTGGCTACATCATTCCAATGGAAGGCATCCTTATTTAGCAATGTAGTGAGTGAACTAATATGATACTATAACATTTCACAAATCTTCGGTAGTAACTTATTAGTCTTGGGAAACCTTAAATTTTTTTGAGAGTTTGGGCATCAACCATTCCACCATAGCTTTGATCTTCTAAGGATCAAATTTAACATTTTCATGGGATACAATGTGACATAGGTAATCTACCTCATTTAATCCAAAAGCACATTTGGATGGATTCACATAAAGATGATGTTATTCCAAAACTATCAACACCTATTTCACATGTTATAAGTGTGCTTCCCATGAATTAATGTAAATCAATATATCATCAAAGAAAACTAACACAATTTTTTTATTAAAAAGGCCTAAAATAGTGTTCATCAATATTCAAAAAGTAGATGGTGTATTTTTAAGACCAAAGGGCATCACCAAAAACTCATAATGGCCCTCATGAGTTTTAAAATCAATTTTATGAACATCTTTATCCCTGATTCTAATGTAATGGTATCCTAAAAGAAGATCTAATTTTGTGAAATGAATAACACTATGCAACTCACCAAGTAAATCATCAATTACTAGAATAATAAAATTATTTTTGATGGTGTACTTGTTGATTTTATTATAATCTAGGCAAATTCTACACATGTCATCTTTATTATGTACCATAACCACTAGTGATGAATATGCATTCTGATTATGCCTAATGATCCCTACGTCCAACACCTCATGAACCATATTTTTGATTTCACTCTTTTATGCATATGGGTATCTATATGGTTTGATATTTGGTGGTTAACTCCCTAGAAGTAGTTGAATGGCATGATCATGTTCTCTTTTTGGTGGTATTCCTATTGCATGGACCCAAAAATAAATGGGTGGTCATCAAGAATCATTTATATATTAGGATGTGTAGATACCTTTGTGGGTTGAACTTGTATAGAACATAATCATGTTATAAACGCTTTTACCCCATTTTTAGCATCCTTGTCATTTGATGTGAACTAACCAAATGTGGATATTTTTCCCATAATCCGCATAGTTTAATTTTCCTTCCTTCAAAATGAAAGCACATGAATAGTTCTTAGAATTTCATCTCAATTTACCAAAGGTTTTGATCCATTAGACTCCCAAAACTATGTCTATACCACCCATAAGAATAGTAAACATAGGATAATCTAGATTGTAATTTCCTTGAATAATTAAATGTGCCACCATCTATAATAATGACCTAAAATTTTAGTGATGGGAAAATGAAATAGTTCAATCAAGTGGCCAATCTATGGTTGATGAAGTTATATGTGCTCCCTGAGTCAATCAACAACATTACCTTTTGTTTATTGAGGAAACCCACCACCTTAAGTGTTTGAGGAGTGAAAATACCCAAAAGTGCATGAAAATATATTTTAAGTTAGGAATATTTAGGTACCTTATCTATTTATTTGTCATCATCAGTGGAGGCATCATACTCTTCATCATATTAATTAGATCCCTCAATGTAGAATAACTTCTTCTTTGCACATATATGTCCTTTTCTTCACTTGTTATAATAGCTAAAACATAATCCTTTTCTATGATTCTCTTCAATTTATTGAGTGGTCAATATAGTAGGTGGTGTAAATGATGGTGTCTATATGTTACAATCTCTAAAGTGAATGAATGGTTGATTCTTAGTTGCTATGAATTTTCTGTCAGCCTTGCATGCCATGATAATTTAATTAAAAACCTTAAGTGGATTAAACATGTGTACCTCATGTTGAATTTGGTCCTTGAGGCCACCTAAGAATAGGTCATTTAGGTTCCCATCATAAATTATATCCATACATAAATATAGGTTTTGAAAATGATGAATATAATCCTTGAATGAGTCAATCTATTGTAATTTTGATAGTTGGCTGAAGTAATTCTTTATCACACTATTTTTATAGTGTAATTTTAACTCCTCTATAAAAAATTATCAAGTGATACTGAGAGTCATATTCTTATTTTAAGCACACAACCATTGATACCAAATGAATTGATTAGAATCTAGATATAAAGATGCTATGGCAATTTTCTATCCACATGGGATCTAATGCAGATCAAAACAATTCTCCATTTGGTTAATCCAATTGAATGGATCCTTTCCATCAAATTTATGCATATCTACCTTTGGTAACATGTTCCTTTATGGTAAGGTACTTGGATTTGGATTAGGTTGGTTAGGAGATCCACCCTAGTGGGGTTGTGTAATCATGATATCTAGATGATTTTGATGATTAATTTGTAAATCCATCATGATATTTACTAAACTATATCAAATGGATTTCATATTAGATTGTATGCCTTGCATATCACTTTGAATGCCTTGTATACTATAGTCAAGATGGATAACTTTGTGATCTATATCAAATAATATTGGTACAAAGGATATGGTAACTCCCCCTTTTAAATCCATCTCTTATTTGTGAGTATTTTTACCTAGATTTTTGGCACCCTTTTATTGACCCCTAGTTTTTGGTCTTACCATAAAAGGACTTGACAATGTCAATCCTGATTGCCACTTCTGACCCAACTTTGACCAATCATTTTTATACATATGTTAGCCTCAAATCAAAAAATATAAAGAACACACCCAAATTATATTTTTATAATCTTTCCAAAAACTTTTAGAACTTAAAAAAAATCCTTAAATTGTGCACTATAATTTGAATTTATGAAAAATACTAAAATAAAAATAAATCACACAAGACTAACCTCCAAATGTTTTTTTTTTTTGTGACGTCTTTGACTGATTCCCCAAATTTATAAAAAAAATTCAAGAAAATTCATAATGGATTGAAAGATATAAGCATATCTCTAAAATTAGGGTTTCACGCATAAGATTGCCCAAATCACAGCTCTAGTACCACTTTTAATGAAATTACTTCAATAATAAAGTAGATTAACATCAATAAATCACAATATGACTGAAATAAGTCTAAATATATGAATAAAAGAAAATCCACTTCGAGGGGGAAACCTCCACAAGCTTTAATAAGATAAAAATTCACAATATGATGATAAACAACTACCCATGACCTCTTATTTATAGTCTACCTAGACCATGATTACTTCATACGATGACTTAATAACCAAATGAATGCATAGATAAATGTGATATAACATCAAATAGGGATAAGTAAGCCATAAGTCAACTATTGCTATCCCAATACATACAATAATTTAGGGCAAATATATAGGTGAACAAAAAAAATTAAGAGAATTGGAAATAAAATTTAATGACACACCTTTTTATTGTCTCTTTTAAATGAGTATTCCTCCCCCTAAAAATACCAACAACAATGTTTTATGAACCTAAAAAAAATGTGAGTGAAGGTGAAGAGTAATAATCAGAGGTCCATCATCAATTGTTGAAGACATGAATTCAAAGGTGGATGTGTTCATAGGTGTTGTTGTGTCAGCTTAGCATCTAAGGTGGGTTCAACCTCCTTGCAAGGTGGAACTTGATAAAAGTCTAGTTATTATTGTATCTCAACTAGACAGGTGTTACAAAACTTTATATGATCTAAAACTTAGAATTTTATATTGATATATATTTCAAGAAAATAAAAATAACATAGTAACAATGAATTCTCTGAGAAGAGATGTTTTATTACTCAAGATTGTAATACAACCATATGCTTATCTTTGGGAAAAGATGTTTGATTTCCATTTTAGTTTAGATATTCTTTTATACACATTTTAAAGGAATGAGGAGGATGTGGAAGGTCACCAATATTGAGGGAGATCAATTGGTTCGAATTCTATGATTTAAAACAATACAAAATTTGAGGAATTACTATTTTTAGATTGCATTACTAAAAATGAAATTTGGGGCACTTCCATAAGGTTTTTGAGGGTCAAAACCACTGAGTGGAACTTTGTGCCATCTCACCAAATTCTCCTCATTCTTATCTTTCCAATGGTTCAAATGGGGAGTTAATTGGAGCTATGGTGCAAAAGTTATGACTCTTGGAAGTTCCATCATCAATTGGGGTAGAACCATCTCCAAAATTATCACCTAAATTTTTGCCGAGATCATTATAGGATTGTAGTATCACTAAATAGGTATTATAGTTCCTTGATCAATTGTAGATAATCTAAATTGGATCTTGTTATTATAGGATAGTAGTCCAATTGTAGGTTCTAATAGGTTTTCTTCCCCAAGAGGGTTTCCCATGTATGTCATGTGTTATATGCTTGATCTTGCATTATCTCTCTTCCTCATTGCTATGAATGATGTGTATGCTTCATGAATGATTTTGGTGACTAGTTAAGTTTTTATATATATTATAATTGAAGTTTGATTATTTGGGCTCACTAATTCACCCCACCTTAGTGATTATACCTCTAATAATTAGTATCAGAGCTAGTCCTTTGGTAAAGTCTTGATATCTTGAAGGTGATCTAAGGTAAAATATGGGTAGTCATCAATGAGGTTTATCTACTAAGAAAGAACTAATTTTCAATGGATCTAATTATGCTTTTTGGAGTGCAAGGATGAGGGCATACATTATGTCCCTAGGGTTTGATGTATGGAAATATGTTCTGGATGGTTATGTTGCTCTTATTACTCCTCTATCTAGTGTTGTAGACAAGAAATTATTTGAGAACAATTCCAAGGCAATGAATTTTATCACTTGTGGTCTTTCAAAGACTTAATACACTAAGGTAATCCATTGTAAATCTTCCAAAGAGATACGGGACAAAATGCAGATCATCTTTGAAGGAGATTAAAAGGTTAAGCTTGCTAAGTTATAAACTCATAGAAGTTAATTTGAAGGTCTCAAGTCGAAGGAAGAAGATCCTATGGCATCCTTTATGTAGAGATTTTATGAGACTATGAACATCATTAGAGGTATTGGAGAAAATCTTGAAGAGGATAATGTAGTCCAAAAGGTATTAAGATATCTATCTATCAAGTTTAATCCAAAAGTATCTGATATAGAAGAAAGTCATGATCTTACTTAGTTGAAGATGGATCAATTACATGTCACCCTTACTACATATGAGATGAGATTAAATGATGATATAACACCAAATAAGGAATAAAAATTAAAGATAGAGATGAAGCCTAAAAATAAGTTCCAAGGTAAGAAATCCAAAGAGGATGACATATCTGATATTGATAAGGATGAACTAATCGATTTGATTACTAGGAAATTGAACACAGGCTTAGGGAAGTATAAGGGTAAACTACCCTTCAAAAATTTCAACTATGGAGAGATAGGACATTTTTCTCATAAGTTCCCTTATAAGCATGATAATAAAGATAATGAAGAGCAAGGTGAAGTTCAAAATGAAGACAAGAAGACATACAAGAAGAAAGGATTTAGAAAGTATAACAACAAGAAGAAATCCTTAAAGAAAAAGAAGAGTCTCTACACCAAATAAGATTTCAGCTCATCAAATGAGAGTGAATATAGTGACTGAAAATATGATCATGAAGATGATGGTCTTGCTAAAGATGAATCTATGTTCAACGTTGAGGAAGGAAGTTGTTCACATCAAAAGGTGTCTACTTGGAGTGATTCAAATGATGATTAAGATGAGGTGGACTATGAGATTGTATTGATGAATGGTATTGAAGAAATGAAGATTGAGAAAAAGATCAATAAGAAGATGAAATCTAAACTCAAGGACTATGAGGAGCAATTCAGTGTGTTTGAGGCAAGATTGGTTGAAGACTTTAGGGATCACGATGGTGTTATCATGTTTCTTAATTCTAAGTTGGAATCTATTTCCAAAAGTCTAATATCCAAAGAAGAAGAATGCTCAAGGTATGCTTATAATATTATGTCTTTGAAAGTTGAGTTAGAGAAATATTCTAGTAATGTGAAGACATTTGTGAGATTTTAAAAGAGCTCATGTGATCTAGACAATATTTTGATTGGTCAAAAGCATGCTGATGATAGAAATGGTATTGGATTTGAAGAAGAATAAAATATTGTTACTCAAGACAAAATGAAGACTAATGTGAACTAAGACAATCATACTTTGAAGACAAATCAGTTTAGACAACCAAATGCCATGAGGTATGTAATATTCAATGGTTACTATTACACATGTAATCAATTTGGTCATAGGGATAAAGAATGCAAGAGACTTGTTAGAAATGAGTTTACATGGGACTATGATAGGGGTCATCAGTCAAAAGGTGTGAATAGAGTTAATTGATTTAATTTTCATGATATAGGACATATTAAAAAAATATATCCAAATAAGGTAAGGTAAGATATGTTTCTTACAAAGGGTATGTTGTGTTACAATTATGAATAGAGAGGTTATATTGCTAGATTATTCAAGCAAATTCCTACAAGACAAAATAGATTTACTCAAGATCCTAGAGTGTAAGGAAGAAGGCATGTTAACACATGGAATCCAAAAGTGACAAGTGTGAGTCATGATGAGACTATAGGTCCAAGTCATTTTTTTGCTATGGTGGATAATGCTTCAAAAGTTGAAGAGTGCCAAGAGGTCTCATTGTCTACTCATGTTGAGAGTGAAGAGACCAAGCTCAAAGAGAAGATCAAGGTACTAGTTGAAGCTAGTCTTGAGGTATGTATGGATCTAAGTGAACATCCTACTATTGCTGAGCATGTATCATGTAAATAACATCAATTGTCTATGCCTAGTGATGAGGTTTAAAACTACAAGATGGTTTATTTAAATGAAAAGGTATGTCATGAATCTTTTTTTCCTCCATGTATCATCAATCCAATCATAGAAGAAAAGGATAATGTTTTAGTGGATGAGGAAGTTGTTTCTCTTAATCCAAAGAAGAAGAAGAAATATAAGTAATAGGTAACCAAGGAGGAAAAGGAATATGAGGAGTTGTGGGCATCTCCTAGTTTCACACCATGGTAGAGCATTATAGTGTAGAGGAGGTCTCTATCTATGCTTCTTAAGAGACTCCTTTTAGTAGAGAAGCAAGTCTATGTGCTCAAGATAATAATGCCAATTAGAAAAGGTCTTTGGTTAAGGGGGAAAAATAATTTCATGAGCTTGCTCCAAATACTAATGAAGAAATTAATATGTAGGGTTATAATGGGTATATCCAGATGGCATAATGATATTGGTGAAATTTCAAGCATATTTTGATGATCAAAAAGGTCTATACACTTCTTTGTGATGTGATCTAGGTGATTTTGTGGTTTGAAGTTATGTTTTTACCAATTGAAGTTTTTTGAGTGCTCTCAGTTGTCTCAGTTTTTGGCTTAAGGGCAATTAGGCCTAAAATGAGTTATAGAAAGTCTATGTTCTCAAAGTATGGTGTCTCAATTTTTGGCCCAGAAGTGTGTGATGACTATATCTAGGTGTGAAAGAAGTTTTAGAGGTGTGATTTAACTAGAAGGAGGTTTGTTGACCTTGTTTATTTTAAGATTCTAGGGTTTTAGGCTATGCTAGAAAAGTGGTTTGCCTTCTAAATTAAGATATCAGGTTTTTTAATAGGCTGAATGAGCCAAATGGATTGTTAAATCAAGTTTCACAGAGATTTTAAGGTTTGTGGTTTTTAAGTTATTCATGTTTTTGTCAAGATGGAGGCTTAATTATCTAATAGGTTTGTTAAGGAAGTATATGAAAAAGGATGAGCCGAGTGCTTAAAATTGGTGTGATTTATGGGGAATATTATATTGCTATAGATATTATTTTTTAGGTCTTGAATATGTGTCTATTAAAAATTGTGGGCTCTACAAGTTCCAGGTAGGGCTACAAGAAGGCTAGATAGGCCTAGTTTTACAAGGCTAGATAAGCCTAGTTTGAAGTTCTTTTTGTTCATTTTCTATAAAAGAGCAAGGTATATTTGCTTCAATGAGTATTTTGAATTTAGTTTAGTGTGTGTTTCCTCTTTAGTGAGTGGAATGAAGTTCTGTTGGTGATTATTGAGGTAGCTTGAGAGAGAAGGCTAGTGAGCATGTGTGGTGGCTCTTCATGGTGTGTAGAGATATGAAAATGATCAAAAGGTGAAATGGCTCAAAAATATTAGGGGGAGTCCCTCTCAAATGTTTCTTGGTGATTTTAATCAGTTTATAATGTTTTTTTTGTGTTCTTTTTTCATTGACTACAACGTTTGGTTAAAGAAAGTGTTGGCATGGAACAAGAGGAAGTTTGTCAAGGTAAGAAAAGGGAGGATCAAGTTAAGGGGGAGTTTTTATCATATTTATAATACGGTAATTTCTTATTTTATAGTATTTTTATGTCCTTAATATTAGTTGGATCCCACTTTGTCATTATGTCAAAGGGGGAGAATGTTCCTGTTGTGGGAGTGCTTTGAGAGAAAAGAAAGGTGAGTTGTATATTGCTACATATGTTAGTTGTTGACATAAATGAAAAATAGGGATATTATTGGAGATTTTTCAATGATGTCATGGATCTACCCTAGTGAATGGATGAAGTTCAATATTAGTCTATGTGATAATGACAAAGTATGTAATGTGCTTGTCCTAGTATGCTTGAAGTTTGCTTGGTTGATTTTCTATTTTGACATGGTTAGATATGTTTAGGGATGAGTATGATGATTATAGGATGTGAAATATGTCCCTAATATGTTTTATATGATTTTAGTGATTTTGTGCATAAGTGGAATTCATCTGGTTGTCCATAGTTTTCATTTAGACACTTTGGGTCTAGTGGTAGAAAATTTGAGCAGGCAATTTGATGACATCACCATTTCCACATGTGGATGAGTTAGGAGGAAATGATCAAATGGGGGTTTTCATTGTTTTTACTATTTATTATGAACTATATTTCAATTCATGCACCTAATTACATCAAACTATATGCATGTGTAAAGTTGGGCTCCCAGGCACTTTGATAGTGTTTTTTCATACTTAGCCAAATTTGCATGTGGTAAGAAAGAGCTGAGTAATCATTTTGATGGTATCATATCTAACATTTATGGATGTTTTAGGATAATATGATCATATGGGTTTGTTAAATTTTATTCCTAGTTCTTATATACCAAATTTTAGGTCATGAAATGTAGCATAACAAAAGTTATGCATGTTTAAATTTGGTCTCTGATATTAGTTCTAAGCATAGTTGGCTCTATGATAGAATATTTTAAGTAGGTATTTTAATGGTGATATATCTCATATATGTGAGGGTTATAGGATCATATTGTTATATGGTTGGATTATCCTATGTAAGGATATCATATGTTCAAAATTATAGATCATGCATCTAAGCATAATAAAAGATATGACTATGAAAAGTTGGCTTCCTAGGTAGATAATTAAGGTTCCCATAGTCAAATTTTCACAAGTTAAATTTAAATACACATAAATGGTGCACATTTCTCCAATAAGTCAAGAAGTAGTTATATGAGGACAAGTACATGATGTTTAATAATTAGGCAAAGGTAAAGGATATAAATCAATGATGAGCATGTAATAGTATAGTTGAAGATCTATGGTATGAGTGGAGTTAAAATGGTCAAAGTGATAGTCATTTCATGATGTTAAAGATCAAGCTATGTATAACAGAACAATGGATCATGTTGAGTCAAAGTCTATAAATTACATGAGATGAGGTCAACTATTAGATGATTAAAATTTGGATTTAGCAGACTATGTGTTAAAGATAGAAAAAGATCGATAGTGCATGTTTAATCTGAGCAGTGAGGACACAAGATGTGAGCATGGTGTTTGAGGTTTAACTATGACTATTATCATTTAAATATTCAAATTTAACAAAGGAAAAACTAGTGTCTAGTCTTTGGGACATATGTTTTGATCTAGATAGAATTTACTCATGCTATAAAAATCAAAGATGAAGAGGACTCCATGGTGCATCTAATGAACCTAATTTTTAGATTTTAAAGTGTGTATAGTCAAATATATTAAGGTCCCATGTTGAATATGTCTTCATGTTTATTTTTCAAGAGACCTAAGAAGAGTAATTTAGCTTCTATACATGTTTTTTCAATGTTTCATGGTGAATTAACTATTGGGGAGTGTTTTAGACTCCATGAGGATTGGTTTTGTGACTTGTAGGTCATAATTCTATTGGTAGAATGGTTCTCTTATAGATTGAGTTTGAGTGAAGGTAAAGAGTGATAAGCAGAGGTCCATCATCAAGTGTTGAAGACATCATTTCAAAGGTAGATGTGTTCATAGGTGTTGTTGTGGTAGCTCACAATCTAAGGTGATTTCAACAAATTTGTAAGGTGAAACATGCTAAAAGTCTAGTTGTTATTGCAACTCAACTAGATAAGTGTTATAACACCTTATGGGATTGTAGTCTCACTAAATAGGGATTTTAGTTCTTTGGTCAGTTGCATATGGTCTAAATTGGATCTTGTTATTATATGATAGTAGTCCAATTGCAAGTTCTAGTGGGTCTTCTACCCCAAAAGGATTTTCCACATATGTCATGTGTTATATACTTGATCTTGCATTATCTCTCTTGCTCATTTTTGTGAATGATGTGTATGCTTCATGAATGTTTGTGGTAACTGGTTAAGTGTTTATAAAGATCATAATTAAAGTTGGATTATTTGGGCTCACTGATTCACCAACCCTCTCAGTGATTTTACCTCTAACAAAAATGAGAAAAAAGAGAAAGAGAATTAAATTCTTCCACAAGTGAAAACCATTCTTATGAAAACTTGTGAAGGTACCATGATGAAAACTAGTTTATGGCATCATGGTTAAATTGATTATCTACAATTACCTTTCACTTTGGGGAAATTCATCTTCATCCATCCATTACCATTTCCAACCTATCATGCCCATATTTCTTCTCGTTTTACCGTTACAAGGAAATGGAAGAAGTATTAATACATGTTTTGGGAAACACTTTGGTATATCCTCATTATGGTACTTCCATGACTAGACACATAATTCTTATGAAACATGATCCTTGGAGCCTCATCATCATCCCTTATCATCCCTAATCATACATAATATGATCATATCCATACCTAATCATCCCTAATCTATTTTTATCCATCCTTAATTATCCCTAATCCATTTGAATCCATCATTATCCACTCATAACTATAAATAATCCATTACTATCCATCCCTCATCATCCCTATTCATATCTAATAATTTATATAAGTCATATAAAATCCTTCCACTATTATAATCCACTATTTCTTCCATCCCTAGTGCTCAAATGGGTTTTACCTTTGATCACTACCTTCTAAAATATCCAAAAGATCTAGAAACATTAGAAAATCCAAAAACCCCAAAAAAATAGAAAAAAAAGTAGAACAAGCTCACAATCTATAAATCATTTATCTTGTCCTAAATCATGTCAAAACCCTTAATAAAATTGTAAAAAATTATTGGTATATATCATTCCCAACCTAACCCCATCTCATATATTGTTTCTTGGAGTAAATCAAACATCATCACTCCTTAAATATTGGATTTTTAACTTGACAAGGGAAAACACATTTTTTTTTAAAGTTGTTTGTGTTTTTTTCATTTTCTTATTTGCTTTCTTTGTTTTTTCATATTTGTTATGTCTATGGCAATCCTTCAACATTTAAAAACATTGGCATCATGATTTTCCATATCATAGTGCATCTTGTCACATGCTATATCAAAAATAAGGTTTATTAAATATTTATAACTATCCAAAAGCCTATTAACATGTCCCCCTTCATCACCACCATCCATATATCAACATCTATTTATTTTAAATAACTATCCATACCTAAGTACCCCTCCTCACTAAGTAACTATGCCTTATAATAAAAAGAGTGTCAATCCATCCATATCATCACCTAAATATACCACCACCTATCAAATCCATGCTATTCATAAATGTGATAAATCATCATTAATTTATGCAATCAGTTAACTCCTTGCTCCATGCTTACAAATTTATCAACCATCCATCCATATAATCCAATCTCATAGATTTCCAATGGGATATATCATTCCCAAATATTTTCCCTAGTATATATAATTTATTCGGGAAAATCAAAGATCACAACTTTATCAAGATATATCAATCAAAATCCACTCCCTCACACATATTTTTACTTGGGGAAAATTAATAAATAATCATCATAAATCAAAACATGTAACCAATAACTCAAGGGAGTTAATCTCATCCTACCACCTCATCCATCGATAACATTTTCATGATATCCATATATATCATTATCCTATTGTGTAATAATCACATCCTAGTATAACCTGAACCTTATTTATCCATCCCTCAACCTCTCCATTTTCACTCATGATCCTTCCATTTCCATCCCCTTTCTCTCCTTTAAAGGTATAATCCATGTATTTCATCTCCACATGCCATATCAAGGGGGAATTATTCATCATCATATCATCACTCAATTTCAACCATATCCTAGCCTTCATATTGCCACTAGGGCATCCTAATATGATCATTTTTTTAGATTATACATTTTTTGAAAATTTTTCACATGGGAATTTTTATGCACCCACATATTCTTCTACATTTTTTGAAAATATGCTTAAACCATTTAGTTGAAACATAATTTCAAAGAGGGGGAAAATGTAGATATTTCATTTTTGCCACTCTAGTGGTATAAGTATTCACTATCTATAATATTAATATTACTCCAACTATCATAATCAAATCCATCATCACATCACAATAAAACCCTAATCCTATCATCAAGCATCCCTAGCCTAACTATTCTCTACTCAAACATTAGTCCCATTCAATTAATCCTTTTAACATTAAACCTTGTCAATCCCACTAAAATAAAATAAGTATTAATCAAATAATTAATCATATTATTTCGTTGATTAAGGATAATTAAAAATTCCATGAAATTATAAAAAATTAATTAAATCAAAATCACCAAATCAAAAAATTCCCAAATCAATCTCATGTTAAATCCTAAAATCTATGATAAGGGAAAAAAATGTAAATCAAGCCCATCCATTTAAAATAAACCCACCCTTAATCAATTCAAGGCTATGACTTATCCTCATACTCACATTTATGAACCAACTCTCCTTATTAAATGAGGATTTTAACTAATTTCTATCCCTTGATCTCAAATCAAATACAAATGTGCATTTTTATCTTGGAAAATCTATAAATTAAGATCCCCCCTCTCATTCCAACAAGCTTCCAAACCTAAAAAAGTTATCTAAATTGAGAGAGACAACATTATAATTAAATAATCCAATCATCAAGCCATACAATCAATCATCAATGGGACATGCTTCCTGAGTGCTTGCATGCACTACATTGAGAAACTACATTTATCCTCTATCTAATAAAATCAACATCAAAAGAGGGTTTTTCATTTGGGTAAGTGAGGATGTGTTCTTAACTTCACTTTTTCTCAAATATATATATATAATCAACATCAGAAGAGGGTTATTTATTTGGGTAAGTGAGGGTGCATTCTTAACTTCAATTTTGATCATATATATATATATATATATATATATATATATATATATATACATATACATATATATATACATATACATATACATATATATATATATATATATATACATATATACATATACATATATACATATACATATATATATATATATATATATACATATATACATATACATATATATATATATACATATATACATATATATGTATATATATATGTATGTATGTATATATATATATATATGTATGTATGTATATATATATATATGTATGTATGTATATATATATATATATGTATGTATGTATGTATATATATATGTATATATGTATGTATGTATGTATATATATATATATGTATGTGTATATATATATATATATATATGATCAAAATTGAAGTTAAGAACGCACCCTCACTTACCCAAATAAATAACCCTCTTTTGATGTTGGTTTTATTAGATAGAGTATGCATGTAGTTTCTCAATGTAGTGCATGCAAGCACTTAGGAAACATGTCCCATTGATGATTGATTTTCTGGCTTGATGATTGGATTATTTAATTATAATTTTGTCTCTCTCAATTTAGATTAGAAGTTTTATTTTTTGTGTTGAATTTATATATTTAGCTAAAATTACATGTATAAAAATAGGATACCTTGTTTATACCATATGATCCCTATTTCATCCATTTAATTTTTTTGCACCTTAGAGGATCATATCACCTAGGAAATTTAATCTCATTATACTCTAAAAAATAGGGTTAGTGGGATATAGGCAAGGTTTATTCTCTTTTATTATTTCTCTAAAACATTGAGTTGACACAAAATAATGATTGAGAAAGTATATTTGAGATCCCTCAAAATATTTTAAACCCTTGTCTAGATCGCCCTTATACCCCTGATTTTTTATTATATTGTATTCATAGATATTATCTCTAATTCACATTGTATTATATGCCTCTAAGGCATAGTGCTTGATTAAGTGGTACTCCTTTTTTTTATATGGAGCTTCAATTGGTTACTTTTTTGATGTAAAATCATGATGATAATTAATTTTACATTTAATATGATACTGATACTAATCATAATCACTATGATTTACATAATGAAAATGAAACTCATATAAATCCATAAGAACTTAATGGATTAGATATAAACCAAGTGCAAGAATTATCTATATTTGATCAATGTATTCAAGAATAACCTCAATAAGTGAATAATATAATAAGCATACTTCTATAATAAAAATATGAGCATCAAACTAAGTAGGCCACATATACTTCACAATATTTAATTTTTTGGGCTCTAAAAATCCCCCATTTCCAATATTTCCACTTATACTATTGTAACCATTCTTACTCCTATACCTACATTTACTTCCATAACATCATCGCTTGGATTGGTAACATCACTTGGTTTCCAAAATTATCTATGCCTATACTTATTCAGGATACTTACACACCTCTAATTGTATCTACCAATACTACTCTTGAGAATATAGTTCTAGCCTTGTAAACTAAGTTAATCCAACTTGAGCAAACTCTTTCTCATGATAGCCCATCCTTGGATTTATTTTCCTTATTGCATAACCTTTTGGCACCCAAAATTTCATCTTATCCATTACGAGTTGGAATTTTTCTCCTAATATCCCTCTTTATAAAAGTAAATATTATCCTAATTTATATTTGTATGCATTTTGTGAAGCTATTCTAGACTATGCAGATAATGATTTTTTTTTTACAATACTCTTTCCAAAAAGTATCAAAAAATAAGATCTTATATTGTTCTATGATATTCCTCTTCAATCATTAAAGGCTTTTAATCCTTTGGAAAATCAAATATTGGCAAATTTTGTATCAGCATTAGTGATAAGCTATCATATGCTCAAATTTCAAAGCTCAAACAAGGGTCTATTCATAAAATTAATGAATATGTTCTAATATACAAGAATATGCTATAAAAAATGACAAATCAAATGGCTAATAATTAAATTCAATATATTTTTACTCAAATCTTTGTTTCTCCATTCCAAGAGTCTATTATGTTTGATAACTTCAATTTTTTTATGAGTTATGCCATACAGTTAAATAAAATGATATCAAATTGATTACTTTGAACAAATTTAATTATAGCACAAATGATCCTTATAATTCAAATGTCAAGTTTAAAAATAATCCAAATTATAATATCAAATCAAATGAAAACAATAATAAATCTAAGATTAAAGTTAATGCTATCTAAAAACCACTACAAAAGCTTCAATTAAAATCTCCACAATTTATGAGGTTACCTTCATCTTCTCATGTATTTTTTCAAAAACTACTTGAATTTAGTGTTATCACTCTTCCTTCACCATTATAAGTGTATATGTCTAGACCAAAATCTAATTTTTTTGATAGAAATTAATTTTGTGATTATAATAGATGTACTAGACATTATACCAACATATGTATGAAGTGCAATCAAAAGATCCAAGATCTTATTGATGAGAAAATTATTGATATTTACACACCTAATGAAGAGGTAAATACACAAACAAATGAGAATTAAAAGCTAAATATTTTCAAAGATCCTTTTCAAAATCATTCCTACCAAATCCAACATCAATCCTTCCTCTCACAAAAATTAATTGGACTCATAAATGCGTGTTCATATTAAACAAAAATGTAGCAATGAATTGTTGTAGTAAATTACAATGACAATTACACTTTTGATAATCTCTAATCAACATCTACTATTTCTCAACTCTTCTACTACAGACACACACACACACACACACACACACACACACACACACACACACACACACACACACACACACACACACACACACACACACAGAGAGAGAGAGAGAGAGAGAGAGAGAGAGAGAGAGAGAGAGAGAGAGAGAGAGAGAGAGAGAGAGAGAGAGAGAGAGAGAGAGAGAGATATTGTTTTATACAAAACAATATATATTCTAATCTAAGATGCATTTGATTTAGGATAACTAGAATTGGCTCCTTTTCCTAAAGAGGTATTCATATGAATTCTGTGACATTATTTTTACGATAAAAAAAAATGTTTCAACCTTCAACCGCTTCCTTATTGGGCTCCATGGAGGTTATATTTATTTCTATGAGTTGGTTGAATGAGGAATCAAAATCTGTTCATTCATGGCTTTGGTCATGTAGTGGCTACAAGATAGTTTATGTAATTAGATTCCTTTGCTACAGGACATTCCATGCTATATACTTATCTTTCCAAAACATCTTTAAAACACATTATTAAAAAGGCGTCCTCAAGCAATAGATACTTATCATATATTTAATTCTAATACAAAATTATAACTATTAAAAGAGTATAGAAACATAATGTTATATGGTTTTTAAAGGAAGGAAATTGTAAGGAAAAGTGTTCAAAATCATGGTTAACAATCAGGATGAGTACAATAGATGAGGACATAAAATAACATTTCTAGGGCTCATGAATAGTTACCAGATACAACATAGTTACCAATTACAACACACCTACTAGTTATAACATAGTTATTAGTCATAGCTAAAAGCATAGTTCCTATAAGTACACCACAAAGTTTAATAGAGGCACCAGTGTAGGTGAGTTCTACTCTTACAGTGTTTAGATGTATGCATACTCTCCCATGGAGACCATTATTAGAGATACACATGTGTCATAGATATGTTTTAGATTCTAGAGGGCCTCCTTCAACTCACTTTATTTTGAGATAAATACTATTTATTTATCAAGATTCTCAACATAGGTCACCTATGTCACCTACAAAATCTCTTACAAGATTTGTTCCCAAGACCCTTAGATTTCATAGGACAACACAGTCATTGTCATGGATTCCTAGCACCACTTCATAGGTAGGGCCAGATATAGATCATTTAGCTCAACATATCTTGGGACCATAGTTACCGTTTTGTACAACATGTATGGTCATAGTTCCTTTATTTGACATAGGTCACACTGATAATGAGTGTCCTATAAGACTCATCGATTAGTATTGTTCATCCCTTCTTGTACATACTTTCCCTCTCTCTTATTCTCCTTGTATATAATTTCATCTTCATGTTGCTTTTCCAT
Organism: Torreya grandis; assembly: GCA_037957365.1. Taxonomy (NCBI): domain Eukaryota; kingdom Viridiplantae; phylum Streptophyta; class Pinopsida; order Cupressales; family Taxaceae; genus Torreya; species Torreya grandis. Next base: position 4,022,642 of record JARHVA010000049.1, read on the forward strand.
ATCTTATATAAAAAAATACAAAAATAATATAATATTTTAAAACACAAAAAAATTAAAATATTTACTTAAAAAATAAAAAAATATAGATTGTATGCATTACCATGTTTACACTTCTTATAATTGTCAAATACTACATATGTTAGCTATCTTAGCATAGTTCGTTTTATCATACATACATATTTCACTTGATCTTTTCAAGTGCTTCTAAATTTATTATAGGACTTAGGTCTCCTACATCAATCCACATTTTGTATTATCTACCCATTGGGGGCATATACAAAGATGTAAAGGTTCTTTATTTGACACATTCACCCATTTGGGGGCACCCTATACATAGTTTTGATTAACAATCTACATCTTTCTATATAGCATTGTTATATTTTTTATTTATAATGCTACACTTATTAAGATTTGTTTCTAGCTACTACTACTTTAAACTCAGTATATGTACATCTTGGATCTTACATAAATTTCTATTATATATTCATCCATACTTTTAATTCTAGCATTCCTAGTTTAGACTCGATTGTATATCTATGCTTCTTCTATTTGAGGGCATTTTAATATGCCATTAATCTTGAGATCTATGCCACTTATTTCATAGTATGCATGCTTTGAACATGTGCCCATGTCCTTCTATGTGTCTTCTTGATTGTGTAGTCATACATCTGAACATTTCATTCAATGTGGCTCTAATCCAATTTATTTGTTACTTGCATATAGGGACATTTAAACATGTCATTGTATTTCTTGTTTTCTTAGATTTAATGACATGTGCCCATGCACTTTGTATTATGTCCCCTTAACATACTTTGTGTGCTTCATGTGTTTTGTATGTATATTTTATTATATGCATCACGTCCATGACACTTATCTCTTTGCTGTCACACACTCTAGTTTTAGATGTTATGAGGGACATCATGCATCTCTCCTTCCTACTTGGGTACTATGATGTCACATCATGAAACAATAAGTTTTATCCTATAGTAGCAAGTTTTATCCTACAACAAGTTTTTCATCTTGTAGCAAGAAGGAAAATGTATTTCTACTCTAAGGGAATAAATCTACAAGTAAAAACAACTGAAAACAAAAAAATTTATTGCAATAGTTCCTTTTCTCTTTTTATTTTCTTTTTTTTAATGAATGTTAATTAGCTAGTGACGTAGTTTTATGAGACAACATCAATCAGTAATGCCTAAAGGTTTTCACTATTGAATTTTCTAATTTTTTCTGGTCCAAACTCAATTAGAATCACAAGAATCTAGGAGATAGGATTTTATTTAACTTGAACTAAGCCATTATTAATGACTTATTATTGGTTGCAAGAAGCTTTATTACTCTTGGAAAATATTAAAGAAGGGTTGACAAAAATACCCTTTGACTGGAGAAATAGGTTGATTTTCTTCATGAAGAAGAGATGGATGTTATTATTCAAGAACTTGGCAAGTGAGAGTTTGCTTGGAAAATGGTTTCTTATATAGCTTGAGCATATGGCCATTAACAAGTAGTTAGAACTAAACAAAATTAATGGTCATGAGCTTTATAGCTCCATTGTCAAAAACATTTTTGATCTCACAAGGCTCAAGCCATATGGACTACAACTTTCCTTTATGATCCTTGTATTTAGAATAAAAAAGGAGTACCTAGTCACTAGGTTATAAATTTTTAGTTTTGATGTTCCTATCATGCCAATCCACACATTGTCTTTACACTATTTTAGTATGATGAATTGTTTCCTTTCTTAGTTCATCAAGTGCATTTAACTACATGATCTTGTATTATTAAGCTTGGAAAAGATCCAAGCCCAAATCAAGTGTTCTTCTTAGTATTTTATGTTCAAACTCAATGGGTAGAACATGATTTTTACCACAAACTAGTTCATATGGAGTGAAATTAGTTGTGGTTTTTTAGGTGATTCTATAAGTCTAGACTGCGTATAGAACATGAGTCAAACAATTTTTTCTATATAGGATGACAATATTAGTGAGTATATTTTCCAATTATTTATTTGTCACTTTTACCTAACCATTTGATTGAGGATGATAAGGGGAAGAATTTTTGTGTCTAATTTCATATTATTTTACCAAGGTAGCTATGAGTTCTAATGTGAACTATGGGCCTTAGTCTATGACTATTTTTCTTAGTAATCTATCGCAGGTGAAGATTTATTCATAGAAAAACTCAGATGCTTTCTCATCTCAAAAATTGGTTAAGGATTTCACCTCTACCCTTTTTTTGAAAAAATCAATGCACACTAGTATGTATTCCTTGTTATTGGATTTAGGATAAATAGGACCTACAAAATCTAGTCCCCATTTGTCAAAGAGTTTCAAAAATAGTTTTGGTTGTAATGGCATTTCATCAGAGTGAGTGAGTTTTCCCATACACTACAATTTATCACATCTATGGTTATACATCATGACATCCTTATACAAAGGAGGCCAATAATATCCAACAGTGATTAATTTCATGGTAGTCTATTTGGTAGAAAAATGACCCCCATAAGGTTCATCATGGTAGGCTCTAAGAATGTCATAAGCTTCATCTTCTTGGATACATCTCATAACTAAATTTGGTCCAGTGACATAGAGATATCCTACAATCCAAGAATAATATTTGATCTTTTGGATCAAATGTTGTGGTAGTGATCCTATAATAAGATAATTATAAATATCTATGAACTAAGGAGATTGAATTGCTACAACAAATAAATGTTCATTAGGAAAATAACCATCAAAAATAAGATTTTGCTCATCATTTTGTAATCAAGATAGAAAATCTGCTACTACATTATCTTTACCTAGTCTATCCATAATGGTAATATCAAACTCCTATAAGAAATGAAACCAATGAATTATCTTGCATGTTACAATGGGTTTGTTCATTAAATAACTGATTGCTACATGATCTGTGTGGATGAATATTTGATAGCCTCTAATGTAGTGTCAAATTTTTTTGATGGCATAGACGATGGAAAAAAATTCTTTATTTATTATAGTGTAATTGAGTTTGTCCCCTTGAAGATTCATGTTGATAAAATAGATTGCATAACTCAGGGATTCATCTTTTTTACCAAGGACAACTCTTAGAGTGGTGTTAGATGCATCTGTGTGGATGTGAAAAGACTTCTTCCAATTAAACCATCTTAGAACAAGAGATGTTATGAGAATGTCTTTGAGTTACTAAAATGTAGTTTGACAATCATTATTCCATATAAATTCAACATCCTTAGTAAGCAATGCAAATAATGGGGTGGAAATTTAATAAAATCTTTGATGAGTCATCTATAATAACCAACATGTCCTAAAAATATTTTAACATCTTTCTACTTCTTTGGTGTGGTAAGATCCTTAATGATACTTATCTTTGTTGGGTCAACTTAAATTCTAGTAGGGGATATATGATGCCTAAACACAATCCCTTTAGTCATAATCATGTAATACTTTTCATTTCTCAAAGATAATTGGTGGTCCTATAAATGTTGGAGAAATTTCTCTAGGTTGATAAGCATTTTTTTAAATGTCTAACCATAGATAGTGAAATCATCCATGTAGATTTCAACACAATCATGGGAGAAATAAAAAATATGCTCAAAATAACCCTTTGAAAAGTAGTTAGGGCATTGGAAATACCAAATGGTAAGATGAAGTAGGCATAGGTTCCCTAAGGGCAAGTAAAAGTGGTTTTATCTTGGTCTTGTTGAACAATTCATATTTGATTATAACCACAATAGCCATATAGGAAGGAAAAGTACTTTTTCCATTCTAATGTATCTAACAATTGATTAGTGAATGGAATGGGAAAGTGATCCTTATTGGTAGCAGCATTCAATTCTTGGTAATCAATGCAAATATGCCATTTTCCCCCTTTATTAGGGATAATGACCAAGGGAGAGACCTAGTGGCTATCCAAAATAGGATGAACAAATCTTGCATCCAAGAGATTTTTTAGCTTAGTTTTGAAAATATCTTTAACTACAAGATTCATTTTTTGTTGACATTTGTGAATAAGTTTGCATTCTTCTTTAATGTAAATGTTATGTGTGCATAAATATGGGGTAATTTATCTCATGTCATGGTAATCCTAGGTGAATGTTATTATGTGCTTTTTTAGAATTGTAAGTGACTTTCTTGATGGGGTGTTAATAAGGTGTTGATGTTGATAGGTTTTTGTTAGAATGTCTACTTGTTTTGTTAAAGAAATCATGGGTTATAAATTGGTGATTAAAGGAGCATAACTACATTGATGGGGAAGCAATTGATGGAATGTCCAAATGTCACTTGTATTTTTAGCAAGATCATTCTCAAGAAATGTATTCTGAAGAGGACATGGTATACATTCCAACAAGTTGGTGGCTACAAGATCTTGTTGATAGGTGTTTTGTAGGATACCAGTAAAGATTGTGTCTTCTTTTTGTGCCTACAAAGCTAGACTCTGATCAATTATACAAAGAGTCTATAAGGAGATAGTTTCTTCAAAGTCATCAATCCAAGGGGTTGGTCCATCATTCTAGGAAGGCTAAGTTGGTGGATATAAATCCAATTTTTTGGTGTCATTTTTTTTGGAAATTAGCATTTTTCTTGACTTGTAGCCAATAAAATCATCAGTGATAGCCAACCATGGGCAGCCAAGGATGAGAGGATAACCCCCAAAATTTCTCTTTCACTATAAGTCAATAAATTCTACTAGATATTTCTAAGAATCCATAGTCATGATAGGTCCTCAATAATCCCCTTAGGCTTAATAGTTGATCTATCAACCATCTAGAGGATAGTGGATGTTGGATGGAGAGTGGTAAGTTTTAGCTATTGTATGGTCTCCATAGTCATCACATTAATGGATGCACCCAAATCAATTAAATTATTATAAATGGGTTATCCATGGATACTAACATTGACTACAAGACTTCCTAGATCAAAATATTTTGGGGGAACTATGTTTCCCAACATAATATATGTTAGTTGGCCAATGACCTAAACTATTTTAGGATCCTTCTTCTTTCTTCCTAGCTTTTCAAACATAGCTTTCTAACAGCTTTATTATAGATAAGAATGTCCTTTATTTCTTGAAATAGTGAGATTTTATGCACACTTTCTTTAATTTCCCTAAAATATCAAATTTAGGCTCTAGTTCAGGATGTGATATGTTCAATCTCTCTAAAAAATGAGGATTATCAATTTATTTTTTATTTTTTGATAGACTTGGCTTAGGATTGGATATAGGTGGCTATGGATTAATATAGAGTAGAGCTGGTCCAAAGTGTTATATGATTATGGGTGAGGTTGGTTGTGGAAGAACATAACCTAAACAAAGTTGAACTTGATTAATATCCAAGGTGTATGTTAGATATTACATTATTTTAATGGATTATATTAGTTAAACTGACTTATTGGTAGGATTGAGGATGTGCTAGATGGGTAATTAAGTGGTTTAAATAGGTTTCTGAGTGTTTGGAATTATGGCCTATTATTGTTGTAGTTGTTGCATTTGCTGGGAAAAACCTTGATTACTTCTCCATTGTTGTTGCCATGGATTAGAGGGAAAGAACCATTGCTGGTTTTGGAATTAACTTGATTGAGGTTGTTGTTCATTTTTTTACATCTAGAATTGATTCTAGGGTAGCTGCCAACTTCTTTGAGACTAATTTTGATTGGGTATATTTATCCAAGAACCATATTCAGTATTATTTGAGAATCGAGAATTGATAATTTGTAAGCATATTGTTTTATGTCATACCTAGTCTTTGTACACATGGTTTCCATTGAGCCACAAAATTTACTTGATTATCGTCTTCTCTTATGGCACGTAGCTCTACTATCTTAAGATTCTCCTTGATTATGCTAGCTACCTGAGCTTTGATAGAATGGCATGTGTAATCTACCTTATTCTTTTTTCATTCAAGGTAATAAGAGACTAAAGCTTTCTTAGGTTCTTGCTTCCTCTGTGTATGTAATGTATCAAGTTGAGTAACTAGGTGGCTGATATTGTCCTAGTTCATGTCCTAGAGTAGGTTGCTAACTTCACCTTTAGATAGTCCTATTGTAGATGCTATAAGAAGGGTTCTTCCCCTACTTTTGTTCATGGTTGATTTGGAGTATTTTGTACATAGAACTATTAGTTCATCAAATGATACTGTAGAAACATCACCACTAGACATTAAATCTAGTGCTTCCAGACAATCATCTCTAATCCCTTTTAGGAATATCATCTTGATTGATTCCTTATCCATTATAGTCTACTTATATTTTTTCAAGTTGAACAAAAACCTTTCCATATATTATTCTAATGACTCATCATCAACTTGTGTCATTTAGAATATGTCATCTCTCATGTAGTTTTTGCCCCTACAATAGTCTTTGTATTTTATTAAAAACTTCTCCTTCATTTCTTCTCAAGTAGAAATGGCATCCTTTCCAAGTACCATGAACCATCTAAGTGTTACATATTTGATTGTTACTAGAAATAATTTGAGTTTTTGAGCATCTTGATTATAATCATAGCTATGGCATAAGATGTCAAAATCAAAATGAAATATGTTTGGATCCTCATATGCTTTTCCCCTAAAAGTAAGGAGGGTAGAGTGGAAGATATTATTCATGGGTGAATTTTTGTTAGCAGTAAGGATAGGAAATTAAAAATTAGTAGAATCATTGGTAGTTTTATCTTCTTAGTGATCCCCCATGAATACTCTTTATGTTGGTAAATGGGAGGTTGTTGCTGCCCATCATTCAAAATTCGTATCAATTATTTTATTTCTTAGGGTGTAGAAGATGGAGACTTTATCTATATTCTTAGTAATATATGGCTTGTTATACAATGGGGATGGTGTGGAGGTTTTAGAAGATTAAGCTAGTGTCTCAACAAAGAGTCTCTCTAAATTGGAAGATTCTATTAGACTGGTGTTTCTTCTAGGAGCAAGAATAGCTTTAAATGCCTCCTTAGTAAGAAATTTGGGTGACAAAGGGAAGAAAAATTTAGATTCCTAATTATGAGGTGATAAGGTGAGAATTCTTAGAATTGATACATATGGGTCTCTTCTAAGGGTATGAACCTCTTCAAGGTCTCCATCTTGTGCTACTAGTCCAGCAAAAAATTCTTACTTCTCTACCTCTTCTATTGACAACTATGAGTGATCTTCAGGAATTCATTCATGTTCCTTAGTTGTTATAGGATTAATTTTAGATCTTACAACAACATTCAATTATTTAGGTAAAATATTCCTATATAGTCCCCTTCACTTTGCATACATCAACCACTTTTTTTTTTAAAAAATTCCACCCTACCTATACAAGGTTAGTAATATTGGGGTTTTTGAAAATTTCTAGTAACCTAATTACACAAAGGGAAATTTAAACTATGAAAGTAGGAAATCTTTAACCTTAAAAAAATATAAATCTTTAGAAATACAAAAATAAACATTCAAAAACAATTGCTATCAAGATTGAAGATTACAAGTGTGTGACACCCTTCGCTAGCAATGGCACAAAAAATAACTAGCAGTCGATTCAAAATCAGATATACTTCTCTTGATCAAAATGAACAAAGAGAGTTACCATGGGCCTATACCTTTTACCTCATTTAAATATCAACCTGAGGATGTAGACATGATAGGATGATTTCACTGTATGTACACACTCAATCTTATAGTTTTACTTTCTTCTAATTGTTATAAAAAATGTTGAAGTCATGTAGTAAATGAAATGCTAGAAATGAAACATGAACAAAACATTGTGAAATAATGCTTATGCATTGGAAGCTTCCTTAAACAAATCTAAGAATAAATGTAAATCACAAAATTTATAAATGAAATACATGCTTAGCTATTAAAATGGGTTGGATTGTTACTACAAACTTCCAAAGGGGGCCCTTCCTCCTTACAACTCTCGCTTCAATACTTACTCTCAAAACACTTAATTGAACTCAAAAATGCTTGTTCATATTAATTTAAAATGTATTAATGAATTACTGTAGGAAATTACAATGATAATTATTTGGCAAAATATACTTTTGATAATCTCTAATCAACATCTACCATATCTCAACTCTATTTCTACATATATATACCATAGAGGATAATTTTTTATACAAAACAATATATATTCTAATATAAGATACACTCAATTTATGATAACCAAAATTATCTCCTTTTGCTAAAGACATCTTCATGTGAATACTATGATATTGTTGTAGGACAAAAATAACTATTTCAGCCTTCAACTACTTCCTTATTGGGCTCCATGGAGGTTACAGTTGTTTTTATGAGTTGGTTGAAGGAGGAATTAGAATTTGTTTATTCATGGCTCTAGTCATATAGTGGTTGTAGGATAGCCTGTGTAATGATATTCTTTTATTTCATGACATTCCACGCTATATACATATCTCTCCAAAACATCCTTAAAACACATTATAGAAAAAACACCCTAAATAAATATATATTTATCATATATTTAATTCAAATACATAATTCTAACTATTAAAAGAGTATAGAAACATAATGTTAGATGGTTTTTGAAGGAAGGAAACTGTATGGAAAAGTGTTCAAAAGCATGGTTAACAAGCAAGATGAGTACAATAAATGAGGACATAAGAAAGAATTTATGGGGCTCATCAATAGTTACCAGATACAATATAGTTACCAATTATAGCATAGCTACCAATTATAACATGGTTACCAGTCATAGCTCCAAGTATAGTTCCTATAAGTACACCATAGAGTTTAATAGAGTCACTAGTGCAAGTGAGTTCTAATCCTACACTTTTGAGATGCATGCATACTCTCCCATGGAGACCATTATTAGAGAGAGCCTTGTGTCATAGATATGTTTTAGATTCTAGAGGGCCTCCTTATACTCACTTTATTTTGAGATCAATATTATTGAGTTATCAGGGTTATCCACACATGTCACCTATGTCACCTACAACACTCCTACAAGATGTGTTCCTAAGACCCTTACAGTTCACAAGACAACACAATTAGTGTCATGGATTCCTAAAACCACTTCATAGGTAGGGCCAAATATAGATCATTCATCTCAGTAGATCTTGGGACCATAGTTATTATTTTATACAACGTGCATGATCATAGTTCCTTTATTTGATATAGGTCATGTTTATAATGAGTCTCCCATAAGACTCATTGATTATTATTGTTCATACCTTCTTGTACATACTTTCCCTATCTCTTACTCTCCTTGTGTATAATTTCATCTTCATATTGCTTTTCCATATCTTATATCCAAAAAATACAAAAATAATACAATATTTCAAAACACAAAAACATTCAAATATTTACTTAAAAAATACAAAATTATAGATTGTATGCATTTCCATGTTTACACTTTTTATATTTTCCAGACACTACATATGTTAGATATCTTAGTATAGTCAGTTTTATCATACATACATATTTCCATTATTCTTATCAAGTGCTTCTAAATTAATTATAGGAATCCGGTCCCCTACATCGATCCAAATTTTCTATTATTTACCCACTGGGGGCATATATATAGATGTGAAGGTTCTTCATTTGACAGATTCACCCATTTGGGGGCACCCTATACATAGTTTTGATTAACAAGCTAGATCTTTCTATACTCTACATAATAGATTTAGAATTGTTATACCTTTATATTGATCATGCTACACTTATTAAGAATTTTTTCTAGATACTACTACTTTAAACTTAGTATATGTACATCTTGGATCTTACACAAATTTGTATTACATGTTCATCCATAATTTCATTTCTAGTTTTCCTAGTTTAGACTTGATTGTATATCTATGATTCTTCTATTTGAGGGCATTTTAATATGCCACTACTATTTGGATCTATGCCACTTATTTCATAGTATGTATGCTTTAAACATGTGCCCATGTCATTGTCTGTGCCTTTTTTATTATATTTTCATACATTTGAACATGTCTTTCTATGTGGCTCTAATCCAAATCATTTGTTACTTGCATAAGGGGTCATTTAAACATGTCCTTGTATGTCTTATTTTCTCAGATTTAATGACATGTGCCCATGTCCCTTGTATTATGGCCCTTTGGCTAATTTTCATGCCTCATGTGTTCTATATGTATGTTTTATTATATGCATCATGTCTATGACACTTGTCTCTTGCTTGTCACACACTCTAGTTTTAGATTCTATGAGGGATCTCATGCATCTCCCATTCCTACTTGGGTGCTATGATAGACATTATGCCCCATCCCCCTAGGTAACTACTCAGTTATTACTCATATTTTTATTATATACATTGTTATATCTATCTTAACACCCTTAATAATGATAGAAACTACATACATTGCACATTATACACTTATGCTTAGATTAAATTATAGTCTAATGGTATGTACACACATTATATTAGATTATTAGGCAAATATCATATATGCCCCAACTAACACACATCTTGTAAAGCTTTTTATTTTGAGAATAGTTCTTGCATAGGTTCAATAACTCCCCTCAAAATAGAGGGAATTCATAGGCGATTTATCTTAGATATTAGGCTCTTATAATGCATTCACTATACAATTTCAACACACAAGCTCATATCATAGAAATAAAACTCGGGAAAAGATAATGGAAATATAGTGATACATGGGCCAATATAGTTACATAGATATCATAACATAAAGGCATTATCACCCAAATAGGGAAACTAGTTCCATATGGTACCACTATCTAGTAGCCTTAGTTTCCAAAAAAAATTAGATTATTTATTAAAGTAAAACATTTAAATTTTAGGTTTTCATATAGATTTATCATTTTTACTCAAATTCATACTAGTTAGCTCATATACATACTAGTTTACTTATATTGAGGGCATCATGCATAGTATGACCATTCTTATATGTCTAGATATCATATTTTGGGGCATGTACATGGTACATTATTTCCATATACTCATCTACACACTAATTGATTAGATGGAATAAAAAATTCCATGTCATTCTTGATGTTATATATGTAAACACAATATTTTTACACTTTATCAATTATTGATGCTTTCTATCTTGCAGGAGCCTGTCGAGTCACAATCTCTCTGAGTGCATGCCCTAAAGGGTGTACCCAAAAAGGGGTGGGTAGACCATTAGTGATTCATAGGACTTTTTTACCTTATTACCACTTGTTACCAATCCAACCAACTCCTAAAAACCATTCCCCTTAGCTTTGCCTCCAATTTTACACACTCCTCTAGTCTTTTACGACCTTCATTATCCCTTTCCCTAACTTAAACTCATTTTTAACAGTTTATATGTCTATGTTGGCCATATTGACCTTGTATTCTTATTGAAAAAACTCATTAGTGTCTAAGTCAGACCCTAGCCAACCTAATCCATGATATAGATAGTTTTTACCAATTATGATACAAGGTTGACTGGGTCGACCTTGTCAACCAAAACTTTTAGAAAGGTTTAAGGTTAGATCTGCCTATATAAACACATCAATTTTTATATTTTTAAATAGTAGAAAAAAATTAATATTCATTTGTGCTTCTTTACAATCTACTCTTCCACCATTCTACTTGAGGAGTCTTAGCCTAAGGTTTCTACTTAGAGAAAAATCTTGTTTTGTAGAGAATTATTGGATGCTTTAGCCTTTCTTAGTGATCCTTACAAACCATAAAAACCTCTTGTGAAGCACCTTTGGCCAAGGGAGATATTGAGTCTTGATGGATTTATCTTCCAAGTAAGTATCTCTAACTTTGATCCTCTTTTTAGTAGATAAAAGTAGCATAAGTAATAGCTTTTGAATAATATTGCTTTCCCAAAACATTAGGGTTTTACCTATACATAGCTTAATTACGATTCTATTATACTTTTTTACTTAATTTTAATTAAAATTATCCATAATTAAGTAAACATAATTTATCTCCTCATGCATAATAGTACCATGGATTAGGATTATCTTATGCATGTTTACTCTTGTCTTCTTCATGATGTAATTTTATTCTCATTGATAAAAAATGTGACAAAAGGTGAAATACGGATTCAATGACAGAAAAGTATGATTCCTTATCATAAAAATGAGAAAAATGTAGGGAAACATGTTAGCATAAGTTGTTATGCAAATTTTATCTATCAAAATAATAAAAATTTAAAGCTAAAAATAAGGATCAAAAACTTGTAATCATTGTAAAACATATGCTAGATAAGGAATGATAAGATAATGATTTTATGAGGAAGGCCAGGTCCTATCCATAGTCTTACACTGTAACCCATAAAAGAGGAACCTATAGGGGTGTATAAAGCATGTGAAAAATAAACGAGGTAATAAAAAGGTGATATTTGTGAGAAAGGTCAAGCCCTATCCATGGTCTTATATTGAAACTTAGAAAAGAGAAACCCAATGGGGTGCCAAAAAAATGTGTAAAAAATATGAAAACAAAGAGAATAAAAGTACATCATGAAAAAGACATAAAATTAAATATGCATAAGAGAATATTAATTAAGTTATGTATAGGTAAAACCCTAATGCATGGAGAGATAAATATTATTCAAAAGCCATTACTTATGCTACTTCTACCTACTAAAGTGAGGAGCAAAGTTAGAAATACTTACCTAGAAGATGAACCTATCAAGACTCATTCTCTCCCTTGGCCAAAGATGATTCATAAGAGGTTGTTATGGTTTGTAAGGATCACTAATAAGACCAAAGCATCCAAGGCTTCTCTATAAGACAATATTATTGTCCAAGTAGAAACCCTAAGTAATGAAAATGGATAATAACTCTTGTCTACTCTCTAATAATGATAAAATGGATGTGTTTATATAGGTGGATCTAATCCTAAACCCTTAAGAAATTTTTGGTTGACAAGGTCGACTTGGTTGACCTAGTATCGTAATTGATAAAAACTAACTAGGTTATAGACTAGGTTGGTCAGGGACCAACCTAGACCCTAATAAGTTTTGTCAATAAGAATACAAGGTCAATGTGGCTGACATAGTCATGTAAACTAACAAAATGGGGCTTATGTTAGGGAAAGGGATAATGAAGTTGGTAAAAGACTAGAGGAATGTGTAAAATGAGAGGCAAAGCTTAGGGGAATGGATTTAGGAGCGAGGTGGATTGGTAATAAGTGGTAATAAGGGACAAAAATATTGCAAAGAATTAATGGTCTACCCATCCCTTTCTTGGTACACCCCTTAGGGAGTACACTCAGATAGATTGAGAATCAATGAGTTCCTACAAGATAGAAAGCATCAGTAATTGATAAAGTATGAAAATATTATGTGTATATGAATTCCCCACTTGAATCTCATCATGTGTCACTTAGGTGAAATAGGGGATGGTGCTTTGATTAAGAACATAGCAACACATAATGTTTAAGCTAAAAAAAATTGTAGTATTTTAAAGCAAAAATAACTAAAAGTAAATGATTGAAATGGAAATAACTAAAAAAATAAAAAGTATACGTACCTTGAATTACCTTTTGTCACTAGATGGTTGCCTGATGTGTTTATAGTTTTGATTGTGGAGGGCATAGAGACTGCATTTGATAAACCCAAGAATTCAAAATTAAAGAGCAAAAACAAAAAAAAAATGTAGGAAATCCAATATAACTGGTGTTATGTGGACGAGATGTACTTGGAAATTTGGCTAGCTAGGGTGACAAGTGATATGTTAGACCAAATTACGAAGTCAAAATTTATAGTAAATTAGGTAACTAAAAATCCAAGACTACTAAAGATCAAAAAACTTAAACAAGTAAACCTTAATTAAGAAAGGCAAACTCACCAAGCTAAACCAGGAATATATGTCAAAAAGATGGTAATCAAACATCAATGTGAAAGCAGTAAAAATTCTTACTTAAACAAAGATGGGAAATCAAAAATGGTAAAAGAACATTGAGGAGTGAGAAGTAACAATCCTTACTCAATCATCAATGGAAAAAGGTGCATAAAAGGGAAAACAAAATTGATGAGTGAGAAGTAACAATCCAACCTTACTTAACAATGGAAAAAGGTTCTTGAAAGTAGAAACAAACTCAGGTTTTTGTGGTGGTAAAATAATGACAAATGGTAAAAATAAATCAAGGCATATCTAGAAATGTATAGTCATGGTGTAAAGAAACAAATCCATAGTTGCTCAAGCATATATTTTTATTCTAAATATAGATAAAACTAAAACAAAGTAGTGCTAGCATGTTTTTAAGATGTGAAGAATAAGGAAGTCGAGAAGAGGGAAAATAGATTTAGAATCAAATATGCCTATCAAGGGGGTAAATGAAATTGGTGAAGGGGAGAATGAAGGAAAAACTAAGGTACAAGAACTCTTTAAAGAAGTTAAGACACTCAAATTAGGTTTGTCAAAACAAGAGGACTTTTACCTTAAGAACTCTAAAGAAATTATCTTAGCCACACAAGTCTTAAGTCAAAAAATTAAGTATGTAGATCATCCCATGAAGTTTATATGCATGAAAATTAAAATAGACCTACCTTCGCACAATGTGCTCTACGTTCCTCAATACCCCTTACAGAGTCTTTAGTTTGCTACTAAGATTGGGTACTTACATGAAAAAGTAGGTAGTGCCATAGAGTTTATTGAATTTTACTATTCTAATATACTATCTTACCATACCCAATGGACCTCCACTCTATTTCAAGGCTAAATGTGGAGTTTCAGCTACGATTGGAGATAGGATATGTGCTTTTAATCACATCTTTTAATGTGATTTTAACTTTTGAGATTTGTATGTTGCCTTTTGTATATCATTTCATTTTGTTTCAAATGATTTGGATTTTAATTTTTTTATGAATAATTATATTCCTCCTCTATATGGATTTGAAAAACAAAATGTGGGTGATAAATATGACTTTCATTTGAATACTTGGGACTTCATTACTAAGAGAGAGAACCCAAAGAGCATGGTGTCTAAGAGTCTCATAAATTTAGGTGAAATAAAAGTGTTATCTTGAATTCAACCTTATTGCATCTAATGTGGAGTGAAAGGAAAGGAAACTAATAGGAATGAGACATGAAATAATTTGAATTACTTCAAATAGAAAAAAATGTAATAAAGGGTGAAAAATGGATTCAATTATAATAAAGTGTGATTCTTTATCATAAAAATGAGGGAAATGTATGAAAACTTGCTAGCATAGGTTGTTATGTAAATTTTATTTATCAAAAGAAGAAAAATCTAAAGCTAAGAATAAGGATTAAAAAATTGTAACCATTGCAAAACATATGATAGATAAGGAATGACAAGATGGTGATTTTATAAGGAAGTCAAAGTCATAACCATGGTATTACACTGCAACTCATAAAAGAGGAACCCATGGGGGTGTAGAAAGCATGTGAAAAATAAATGAGGTAATAAAAAGGTTGTATTTGTGAGGAAGGCTATGTCCTATCCATG
The DNA here is from genome assembly GCA_037957365.1 of Torreya grandis. NCBI lineage: Eukaryota > Viridiplantae > Streptophyta > Pinopsida > Cupressales > Taxaceae > Torreya > Torreya grandis. Next base: position 4,038,010 of record JARHVA010000049.1, read on the forward strand.
GTCTTACACTATAAATCACAAAAGAGAAACCCAAGGGGGTGCCAAAAAAGTGTGTAAAAAGTATGAAAACAAAGATAACAAAAGTACATCATGGGGAAGATCAAGTCCTATCCACAGTTTTACAATGCAAATCATTAGAAAAAGGAAAACAAAAAGGCCAAAATGAAGGACCAAGGTTTGTGAAAAGATAGAACTATAGTAGAGGGTGTGACCCATGTAAGTATCCTAAAAAAAGTGTTAGATAGATAACATATAGAAAGCATGAAAATAAGGGAAGGATTAGGAAAAATACTTATTGGGAAATTATGCGTTGGTGGGTTCTTTGAAAATATGACCTTTATTGGTTTGAAGATGATATGTACATGGAAAAAGAATATCTTTGACTAAATAAGGACCCCCACCATTTTTGGGCATATTTACGTTCTTATCATGAGTGCAATATAATTTAAATATAAGATCACCAACATTAAACATGAAAACTTTAACTCATTTTTAATGTTGATTATGTTGTAGGGTAGAAAGATGGTGTTCATCAAGGAGATCAAGAGCATGAAGGAAAGCTTCACATAATTTTTCATTATGTATGATACCATGAAGAAATATATGAAGAGAGGGAAGTTCTAATTTTAATGAAAGGATTGATTCAAAACCATAGACTAGAGAGAATGGTGTTTCCCTAGTGGTAGAGCGTATGCTAGTGTAATAGGCCCAAAGAGAAGGATAGAGGTGAAGGTGCCAATCTATGTTGGTTTCACGAATTGTCTTTTAGAGAATTTTGTTGGTAGCCTCAACCTAGCCATTACATTGTGGATGAAAGTGTGTGTAGAATTTGTGATTGATTTTAAATTTATCACAAAGTTGTTTGACATCTTTATTTTTTAAACTACCACCATTTTTTGAAATGATAGTATGAGGGACACCAAAGCGGTAAATGATTTGATTGAGGATGAATTTATATATGGTGGTACTAGTGATATTAGCAAGGGGTATAACCTTGAACCATTTGGTAAAATATTCTATGGTTTTGATTATAAAGACATGCCAATCTTGAGATCGAGGTAATTTGCCTATGAGATCTAATGCCTATACAGAGAATGGCTAAGGAGATTCTACAATTTGAAGCTTGGTTAGAGGTGAATGAATTAAATCATCATGAAACTAGAAAAAAGTACACTTTTTAGAAAATTTAATGGCATATTTATCAAGAGTGGGCCAAAAGTATCCCATACGTGAGCATTTATGGGTTGTAGCATGTCCACTATAGTTGCCACCATGAATTCCTCCATGTGATTGTTTGATAAAAGGAGGAACCTCATCTTTAATAACACAATAGAGCAAGTTACCTTTAGCATTTGATAGTATAAGATGGTGTGTCAAAATACATATTTAAATTCTTATTTTCAAATGTGAGTCTTTTCATAGGAGTCTAAGTTGGGAGGATGAGTTTGGTGTTTTAAAAATCTACTGATATCTTTGTATCATAGGATATATCGAATGGTGATAGCCTCAATATGGTAGATAAGTAAATCATTTTATTGAGTATAAGATAGAGATTTTCATATTTGAATAAGAAAAGTGGGATCAGTAAGAACATGGTGTGGATGAAAAAGAGATGTTGAAGAAGCAAGGGAATCAAAAATATAATTTTGATCTTGAGGGATAGTATCGATGGTGAAAGAACTGAAAGATTTAGTGAGAGTAGCTGAAATTTTATGATAATAAATGAGATTATTCATTTTTAATTGGTAATCACCATTAAATTCATGGAAAATGAGTTTAGAATCACCTAAATCATGAAGGTATTAGATATCTAAATCAAGTGTATATTTCATGCCTAATATCATACTTTGCCATATTTTTAGTGATGTCAAATGTTAAGAGAAAATATAAAGTAATGAGTTTTCCTAGATGGATCATAAGAATACAACCTACCCCAGCTCTTTGAAGGCATTTAACATCATCAATGTGAAGGGTCCAAGTATCCTTGTGTAAATCAACATTAAGTTTAGGAAGTTATTTAATTACTAATTTTGGTTTAGTAGTATCAGGGAGGATAGTGGATTCATCGAGATTACTTGCTTCAAGATCAACAAGAAGTTATGAAAGTAATCTTTAAGATATTTGGCTTGGTTGAGACCTTCAATATAGAGAATATTGTCATCAGGAAGACCATATTATAGGTGGTTGGTAGCAGGCATAAGAGCTATGGAAAGTTGATCATCGATGATTTATCCTTTGACATCATTTTGAGTAATAATTCAGAGATTAGATTCCATGAGAAGGACCATCCATTTGCCAATTTTGTCTCCAAGAAGAAAGGCTTTGGAGAAAAAGTGATGAAGAAGGGCATGGAATAGATGCTAACATAAGTGGTCTGATAAAGCATATAATGTCAAAAAAATTTAGTTGTAAAATATATGGTGAGGCAATCATGTTAAAATTTTGTGTAACATTTTCCATAATCGATGAGGCCTCAGTTGATATAGTAGATGACATATTCTCTTCTAGTATCATCTTGTTGGGTAAGGATTACCCCAATGGATATGGTTATGGTGGAAGAGTTTAAGAGCAAAGTTTAATAATTTGAAGGGGGATGCAGAGTAGGTGGGTGAAGTAATTGTTGACCATTTTTGGTGTAACAGGCACAAAAAATCAATCCCCTTCTTCCTCTACTATTTCAGGCCAATTCATTTTTTGATTTTGCACAAGTCCAAGAATTTTATATGGACTCTGCAGGTCTATTTCTATGGACTTTGCAGGTCTATTTCTATGAACTCTGTAGGTCTTTTTCTATGGACTATGTAGGTCTATTTCTATAGACTGTGTAGGGATTGAATTTCTTTAGACTCAACAGTGGGTTTTTCTATGAACTCTGCAGGTGTAAACTTTTGATAGATGAAGAACCAGTTAATAGGGTGCAAGGTTTTACAAAGCTTCTTCAGACTCTTGTCTAAAGAAATTCATAAGGGAGGAGATCTAAAATGGTTCAAAAGACACTTTTCCTTAAGGTTGGAAGAGTGTTTCAACTACATAATCTTTCCAAGAGTTAGCACATTTGAACCATTGAACCAGTTCAACGCCTTCGGGTTCAATCAGTGAGTTCAACCCTTGGTTCAATCATCAAATTTAATGCTTGGTTCAATCACTTCATTCAATCATCGGGTTCAATGTCTGGTTCAATCAGTGAGTTCAACACTTGGTTCAATCGTCGGGCTCAATGTTTGGTTCAATCACTCGGTTCAATGATCTTGGTTCAACACTCAATTCAAAGGCTTGGCACACAATGTTGAACTATTGAACCAGTTCAATAGACTGGTTCAAGAGAATGGTTCAAGAAAATAGCATGTAGTGTTGAACTGTTGAACCATCAAACCATTTTGGTTCAATGGGTTGGTTCAACAGGTTGTTTCAAGGGGGCATCCCAAAGCTGAAGGGTGAGTGCCCTTATGGAGGGCAGTTCTAAGTCCAAAAACCCTTGCGAAGGGTAGGGAGCACTTCAAAGGTAGCCGAAGGATTTTGAAAGTGCACATAAAATATTAAGGATGAATTCTTTCAAACTTTTTGTTCAAAGGAATTCCTTCAGACAAAAAGTATGAAAAAATTTGGGGAGGCCACAGGAGAGGAAAAGACAAAGAACCTGAAGGAACAAAAAAAGACTGGGACAATTCTCACAGACTTTTTGTTCACGAGAAAATTGTTAGGAGGAAAAAACCCACAAAAAAAGCCCACAAAAAAGACTCGAAAGAATTTTCCAAGGATGGTGATGTCCCAAAAACCATCAATTTTAAGGAGATAGACTAGCCATTGGGTATTTAATTTCAAGGTGACAGTTGTGTGAGCATCAATTTTAAGACAGTGAAATAGCTATTTGCTTTTGAATTGCCTAAGTGTCAACCATGAAAGGAGCCCAAGGAACATAGTGACCCACCAAAATATTGCCCCCGAGGGTTGAACAATTAGGAGACAAAGCAAGAAGAAGATAAAGAGCCTAGAGAACAAAGATAGAAAAGTGCCAAGTGTAGGAACAGGCACATAGTCCAAGTGGCAAAGGGAGGCACCGATTTAAGGAGTTACTTCGGTAGGTGATACAGTGTCTATGAATTGATCATTAAGAGGTGCAAATGGCTAGTGACTAGACCCATTTTCTTCATTTCACATTAATAAGAAGACAAACTGTGTAATCACCTTGAAGGAGCGGTCTTGCAAGTAGACAAATGGCACGGCTCATAATTTCTCATTGATGTTTAAGCACCCTACACTTCCTAATGATTAGGGCACACATGGGTCATTTGTAAAAAGGGCACCAAAAGGCCTCCTTCCTTCCCCTATATATTGTAGACATATCATTTGAAAAGGATATTTCACATTTTTAAGGAGAAGCTCTAGCAAATTTTCACTTGAAATAAATATACACATTTTACCTCTATTCTAGTTAGATATATCTATGTGTGTCTGAGTGTCAATTTGTGTTTAGTCATTGCTTCTTAATGCTTCTAAAATTTTAACACCAACACACCTGGTGTCTATAAGGTGCCATTCCTGCAGGTGACAAGTAGAGCTATATTTGGAAATGTAGAGACAGAAGAAGCTACTATACAGTGTGCCTTTCCACAACACCTTTGGTGAGTCTCTATTTTTTTTGTGTTCCATTAAAGTCTCCCTATTAAGCTTCCTACGACCTGGACCTTTTGCCAGTTTGAAGTGTACGTATGTGTTTGTTTGGCTTCAAGTGTGAGTGTGAATTGGTTGAATCATTTGGTGCATCACCTCTTTTAGAGTAGTTTTGTTTTCCTGTAATCCTCCTCCCTTTTCACCCCCCTCCCATTATATATCTATATACCTATATTAGCACTTATTGGAAATAACTAAAATGAATTAAAGGGAGCTATCCCCTACCTAGAGGCTCTCCCCTTTAGCTTCACTAGTCCCACAAGTGAGAGGGGAGTTTTCATTGTTGCATGTGGAAGGTAGGAGCTCGACCTCCTGCCCTAGGTGCAATCTACTATGTCAATAGTTTTTGGCACGCCTGATGGAACTTAGTTTTTACACTCAGCAAAGTTTTAAGATTGATGTTGGTCCTATTACAGCAAATCAACTATTTTCAGCATCTAGTGACTCCACTGGTAAGAACTCCATTTCCTAATCAAAGACCAAACTAACTTCCTATGCCTAAAGTCACCACACAGTCTGCTTCTAAGGGTGTTCCTTTCAACTTCATTGATTTGCCTTTGAACTCAAAAAAAAGACTAAGGTTTGAGAGGACCCATCCTTATTCAACAAACCACCTTCCTAGAAATGTTGTAAGGAACACATATGCAATAGGGCCGTAGTTACATCGCGTCATAGCTATGGCATTGCCCTTCATGACTTTTCGTGGTCAGAGTCCTTTAAACCTCTAACATTATGACCCAATTCCAGGAGCAGCCCTCAAAAATGTGCCTTCCTTTGATGGAGAGGGGGCCATTATAGTCATCAAACAAATCAAAAATATTACTAACCTCTACAATATTCACAATGTCACTGAGGAAAATATTGCAATCAGATTACTGGCATTGTCTCTCAAGGGCAAAGCTCTTGACTGGTATAGAACTTTGGCTATAAATTTAATCAGTTCCTAGAATGAATTGGGTACTCACCTAATAGACCATTTTAGGGAAAAGAGTGACCATCTCTCACTTTTTGAGTAGCTGACTACCATGAAAAGAGCCCCACATGAATACATGTAAGATTTCAACACTCAGTTTCAGAAGACATGGGATAGAATCCCCATTCTGGTAAGACTGACTGCTAGCTATGCTTTTTTGTATTACTTAAGAGCATTGAACATCGGTATCACTATTATGATAGAGTCCATGGGAGGACATGTGTTTCCTGCCACCTATGACATAGCCATAGTAGCTGAAAATTTCTTAGTACAGGCTGGGAAGATAGCTCCTAGACCCCATATGCCACTTTTCCTAGAAATGCTACCTCTAATTCAAACCGTTGCCCCCACATTAGCTCCTCTACCTAGCATAGAGAAACTAGATGCTCCATGTAATGAACTTCATGAAGTTAAGAGTCTATTGCAAAGTATGTCAAATGAACTTGTGGCTCTTAAAAGGCAGTAAGCTCAAAGCAACTAGCCAAACGAAGGGTACCAGTAGTATGGTCAAGTTCTTAGACCCCCTTTCCAAAATTACAATCAAGGACATGGTTAGCTTACTCAAACTAGACCCTTTCAAGGCTATAACCTAGGTGCCCCTTCGTCATCTAAGGTCATGGTGCTCATTCAAAACAATCTGGTGCAGGAATAGCCAAGTTGTTCAACCATGGGATATGGTTAGGAGCAAGTTGTTTATATAAATGAGGTGATGGGTTATTGCTCGAATGTGTAAGAAAATCAGGCAGCCACCTATTCCCAAGTCTTTGAGGCTCTAATGCAACCCAACATGAGCAGCAGTCAGGCCCAGCCTGACTCTACCCTCATGAATCATCTAGAAGGAGAATTTTATTTAGTCAATTATGTGGGTGTTGCAGGCAATCAGGCTGACTGTGTTTCAGCCAACACAAGATTTAAAAGAAGGGTGATGGAAGAAGCTTAGGCTACTACCCAAGCATGAACAATGCCTTCTTCATGACACACAAACCAAAAAGTCCCAAGCTTCAAACTGCTGGTTGTACCTCTAGTTCCTCGGCCTGCACCTCAGGCTGTAAATAATTCTAAAGAAATTTTGAAGGAAGGCAACCCTCGAGTCAACATGGTTGACCAGATGAAGAAGCTACACATGAACATCTCCTTGTGGGATTCACTATAAATACTATGGCAAAAATACATGATACAAAAGAAATTACATGAGCTAGATGAACAAGCTATCCCAGTAAAATTTGATAACATTTTGATGATGAATGGATAGCCTTCCACCTCAGGTCAGAACTAGAAAGAAGAGAAGGTTCCTCATTTTTATGTGTCCTTGGTCATAGGGGATTTCTTGGTGCACAATTGCATCATTGATAGCAAATTAAGCACCTCGGTGATGCCCAAATGCATAGCCAACAAGCTGGGTTTGAAATACAAAGAAATGACCAAGGGAGTCTTACAGCTAGATGGAACCCCAGCAAAGACAATTGGGGTGGTAAGAGGTTTGATCTTGATGCTGCATTCTTGCCTAACTTTCTCAATTTTTCATGATGTGGTAGTGGCAAATGTCCCTCCCTACTTTGCCATCTGCTTATCCAGGGATTTTACATCCAAGATAGGCGGCTACAGAGCAACAATTTGGTCTTATCTAGTTTTTAGAACCTAGTATGGGACTAAAGTCAAGATTGAATCTGAGCCACTCTATAGAGATCATCTGGAACCTTACTCACTAAAGGTAGGAAATGTTAGCTATGCCATCATTAACCAGGAAGAGTTCTAAATAGACCAATCTCCATCCTCTACCCTTGAAGGAGTTGCAAACCTGCTATTAGATGAATGGGGAAGTGACAACTTCAAGCATGATCCCTACAAATTCATAGAGGAGGCGGGCCTTGGAATTTATTGTATGCATGATGAGGGTACTTTTGTACCAAATTTGATGAAAGTTAGTCAGGAAAGCTCAAGTTTATTGCAGCTATTCTTTGATGATTCAAGGAGTAAGTTGGAAGCTAGTGGTGGAGCGGTGCTAGTCTCTCCTTCAAAAGAGAGGTATTTTTTAGCCTTCCATTTCTAATTTTCCTGCATATGCAATGTTGTAGAATATGAATCCCTCATCCATGGTTTGGAGTGGGTGAGGAAAAGAGGAATCAAAGAGCTACAAGTGTTTGGTGTCAGTGAGTTGATTGTCAACCAGGTAAGAGGCCAAAATTTGACAAAGAATTCCTTACTAAAGTCCTACAAACATAGGGTATGGGACTTAGTGGAATTTTTTTGTGCTTTCAATATTACCTCCATCCCTAGAGAATATAGCAAGCAAGTAGACAGGCTAGTGGCAGTTGGTGCCTAGTTTGATATTACTAAGGAAATAGGCTGAGACCATAGCTCACGTCACTTGAAAGTAGTGATCCAGCCCTCTGTACCTAACAACATCACCAACTGGTAGGTTTTCAATAGTGATTATCAAATAGCACTCTTCCTGCAAGAAGAAGAAAAATTTGTTGCAAAAAACTAGGCAAAGCTATAGCAGCAATATGGTAGCCAAATTGTTTAGCTAAAGAACAATAAGCTCCCCAAGGGTTTGGTCACTCTAGAGAGCATCTTCAATGGAGATGACCAATTGAGAAGTGACAAGGCATGCATTGCAACAAAGGAGGAGCATAATGAGAAAGTGGAAATATTCAAGGATAAGCTACTTGCACTTGGAAAAGTGTGCACGAACCATGAAAGGCAGGCCTTCATCTTGTTGTGCCAAGAATTTGTCGATATCTTCGCTTGGGAGTATAGTGATTTGAAGGGTTTTGACCCGAGTTTGGCCCAATATACCATTGAGATAGAAGAAGGTGCCAAACTAATCAAGCAAAAGCAGAGGTCTGTCAACCCAATGATTGAGCCTCTCATGCGCAAGGAGCTCACCAAATTGATTAAGTCTAGGATGATATTTCCAATCAAACACTCTTCTTGTCTGGCCAATCTTGTTCCTGTCTAAAAAAATAATGGGGAGATTAGACTATGTGTCAATTTTAGAGACCTCAACAGAGTCTCTTTGAAAGACCATTATCCTCTCCCAAGCATGGAATAAATCCTTCAAATGGAAATAGGTAGTGAGTGTTTCTCCCTCCTGGATGGGTATTCAGGATACAACTAGATTTTGGTGCAATATTGTGACCAGCACAAGATAGCCTTCACAACCAAGTGGGGAATGTTTTCTTATAGAAAAATGCCTTTTGGACTATCTAATGTTGGTGCCACTTTCTAATGAGTAATGGACATGGCCTTTTAAGGCTTGATAAATAAGACTGTGCTGGTATATCTTGATGATGTGATAGTTTTCTCCAAGGAAGTGAGCCAACACATGAAACACCTAAGACAAATATTTGAGAGGTGTAGAGAGTTTGGTATCTCTCTCAATCCTAAGAAATGCATGTTTGTTTTCCATGAGGGGAAGCTCCTTTGTCACATTATTTCTTTAGAGGATTTGGCTATTGATCTAGAGAGAGTTCGCTCCATCTTGGAGCTATCCTTACCAAAGCACAAGAAAGGCCTGCAAAGCTTCTTTGGTAAGATAAATTTCATATGAAGATTTATCCCAAATTTTGTGGATATGGTCAAGCCATTGACCTCTATGCTGAGGAAGGGTGAGGAGTTCACATGGACATCACAGAGAAAATATAGTTTTGGAGAAATAAAGCAGGCCATAGCCCAGGCTCCTACTTTGATCAGTCCTGACTTCACCAAATATTTCAACCTCTATACCTTTGGCAATGAAGAGGTAATCTCCACCATGCTTACCCAAGAAAGTGATGATAACCTTGAGTAGCCAATTGTATTTTTTAGCCAAGGCCTAGAAGGTTTTGAAGTTAGATACACATATGTGGAAAAGCAAGTCTTGGCGGTCATATAGAGTCTGAAGAAATTCAGACACATGCTATCCAATAGTAGAATCCACCTCATGGTTCCACATCTTGGCATCAAATATTTATTGATCAACCGAGACCTAAATGAGAAGAGAGCAAGGTGGATCACTAATGTGATAGAGTATGATGTAGATATCAAGATCACGAAACTAGTAAGAGGGAGAGGCCTGTGTGAACACCTCACAATAGACTTTAAGCAACAAAAGGAGGATAGTCTACTAATCCATGATGCAGCTACAATAGAGAAACTAGATATCATGAAGGATTGGACATCAAACGTGAGGCATTTCCTTCTCACTAGTGAGTGCCCACACTCACTTGATTAGACCAAGAGGAGGTATTTCAGACTCCAGTGTCTCCCTTATGCCATGATTGATGGAGTACTATTTAGAAAGGATCTCTCAAGAGTCTTTTTAAGATGCTTGGACTCAATTTAGGTCGATAGGGTGCTATCTAAGTTCCATGATGGACCAGTCGATGGTCATTTTGCTCCTAGGGCTACTACAGCGAGAATAATGAGAGCTAGTTATTTTTGGCCTACTCTTTTTAAGGACAACCATGCCTAAGTACAAAAGTGCCAGAAGTGCACACTTTTTGATGGGAAGCAATGGTTGGCTGCCATGCCTTTACAACCTATTCAGGTGGAGCAACCATTCATGCAATGGGGCCTGGACTTCATAGGGATGATCAATCCTCCATCCAGTGTTGGACACAAGTGGGTCCTGACTGCCATGAATTATTTCAAAAGATGGGTAGAGGCTATTGCTCTGAAGGAGGCCAATGAAGGTATGATCTTGGATTTTTATGAGGACCTAGTGGTAAGGTTTAGGGTTCTAGCAACCATAATCTCAAATAATGTGTTAGCTTTTTTGGGAACCAAAATAAGTGAATGGGCACTGAGATATGGTATATATCTCAGCACTTCATCCGATTACTACCTAATCATCAAATGGAATATATCTGAGATATGGAATAGAATGGTTGAGTCTACAAATAAGAACCTGATCAAGATCATCAAATGGACCATGAAGGAAAATCAGAGGACTGGCATGCCAAGTTAAAAAAAACCCTGTGGGCAGATAGGGTCACCTCGAAGAGGTCAATTGGCAACTCACCATACACGCTCATCTATGGAAGGGAAGCTAGGCTCCCCATTTCACTTGAGTTGCCAGCCTTGGATCTTGCTCACTAGCTACAATTAGAAGAAGGAAATAGCATGGTGGTTAGGCTATGCAAGCTGATGGAACTCCAAGAGACAAGGGACCAGGCTATGGCTTTTATGACCAGCCACCAACAACAAATGAAGAGACACTTTGACAAGAAATCTTTGTCAAAATGTTTCTTCGAAGAAGATATTGTCTTGAAATGGGATGAAGATCGAGCTAAGCCTGGAAAACATGCAAAGTTAGATGCCCTATGGAGTGGCCCGTATGTAATCACTTAGTGCAATAACATAATGCATTCCAACTCTCCAGGTTGGATGGTGAGGAACTATATATCCCAATTAATGGGATACATCTTAAGCATTACCATTGAGCCCCTTCTCCATCATGTATATATTTTCCCTTGTTTTTATCCTATTTCCCTAAATACTTTTTGCACATGTTAGTAGTTTTCTTAGCTTTGTGTGTGTTTTCATTTCCTTTTGAGGTAAATCTTCATGATTGGTTCTAGATTTATTAGAGCTTTTGTTGATCCTTAAGTTACAATCTAACCTCGTGCCCAATGGATTTTGAGGCAACTAGCTTCTAAGCATAGCAGGCATGCTTCCCCTGGGAGTTGCCAACTTGCTAACCATTTTTTATGTAACAAGCCAAAAAAATTGGTCCCCTACTTCCTCTATTGTTTTAGACCAATTCATTTTTTGATTTTGCACAAGTCAAAGAATTTTCTACAGACTCTGCAGGTTTATTTCTATGGACTCTGCAGGTCTATTTCTACGGACTCTGTAGGTTTATTTCTATGGACTCTGCAATGCTTTTTCTATGGACTCTATAGGTCTATTTCTACGGACTCTATAGGGATGGAATTTCTATGGACTCAATAGTGGGTTTTTCTATGAACTCTGTAGGTGTAAACTTTTGACAGATGAAGAACCAATTCATAAGGTGCAAGGTTTTACAAAGATTATTCAGACTCTTGTCTGAAGAAATTCACAAGGGAGGAGAGTTAAAATGGTTCAGAAGACACTTTTCCTTAAGGTTGGAAGAGTGGTTCAATGACATAATATTTCCAAGAGTTAGCACTTTTGAACCATTGAACCGGTTCAACACCTTCAGGTTCAATTGGTGAGTTCAAACCTTGGTTCAATCATCGGGTTCAATGCTTGGTTCAATCACTTGGCTCAATCATCAAGTTTAATGCTTGGTTCAATCAGTGAGTTTAACGCTTGGTTCAATCATTGAGTTCAATGCTTGGTTCAATCACTTAGTTCAGTGAGCTTGGTTTAACACTTAGTTCAAAGGCTTGGTGCGCAGTATTAAACCGTTGAACTAGTTCAACAGACTGGTTCAATGGTTGGTTCAAGCAAATGGATCAAAGGGTTGGTTCAAGCGAACATCATGTAGTGTTGAACCATTGAACCATTGAACCATTTTGGTTCAATGGGTTGGTTCAACAACTTATTTCAAGGGGGCGTCCCAAAGTTGAAGGGCGAGTGCCCTTGCAGAGGGCAGTTCTGAGTCCAAAAACCCTTACGAAGGGTAGGGAGCACTTCAAAGGCAGCCAAAGGATTTCAAAAGCTCATAGAAAATCTTAAGGATGAATTCTTTTGGACTTTTTATCTGAAGGAATTCCTTCAGACAAAAAGTCCAAAGAAATTTGGGGAGGCTGCAGGAGAGGAAAAAGCCAAAGAACTCGAAGGAACAACAAAATACTGGGACAATTCTCATTGACTTTTTGTCTACAGGAAAATTGTCTGGAGAAAAAAATCCATAGAAAAAGCCCACAGAAAAGACCCGATGGAATTTACCAAGGACGGTGATGTCTCAAAAATTGTTAATTTTAAGGAGATAGACTAGCCATTGGGTATTTAATTTCAAGGTGACGGCTACGTGAACATCAATTTTAAGATAGTGAAATAGCCATTTGCTTTTGAATTGCCTAAGCGCCAACCATGAAAGGAGCCCAAAGAATGCAGTGACCCGCTAGAAGATTGCCCCTAAGGGCTGAACAAGTAGAAGGAGACAAAGCAGGAAGAAGACAAAGAGCCCAGAGAACAAAGAGAGAAAAGTGCCAAGTGTAGGAACATGCAGATAGTCCAAGTAGCGAAGGGAGGCACCGATTCAAGAAGTTACTCTTGCAGGTGATATAGTGTCTATGAATTGATCATTAGGAGGTGCAATCAGCTAGTGACTGGACCTATTTTCTTCATTTTGCATTGATGAGTAAACAAACCATGTAATCACCTTGAAGGAGCAGTCTTGCAAGTAAACAAATAATGTGGCTCAAAATTTCTCATTGATGTTTAAGTGGCCTACTCTTCCTAATGATCAGGGTGCACAAAAAAGGGTGCCAAAAGGCCTCCTTCCTTGCCCTATATATTGTAGAATTGTCATTTGAAAAGGATCTTTCACATTTGTAAAGTGACGCCCTGGCAAATTTTCACCTAAAATCAATAAACGCATTTTACCTCTATTTTGGCTAGATATCTCTGTGTGTGTCTGAGTGTCAGTTTGTGTTTAGTCATTGCTTCTTAATGCTTCTATAGATTTAACACCAACACACCTGGTGTCTATAAGGTGCCATTCTTGTAGGTGACAAGGAGAGTTGTATTTGGAAGTGTAGAAATAGAAGAAGCTACTATACAGTGTGCCTTTCCACAACACCTTTGGTGAGTCTCTATTTTCTATGTGTTCCATTAAAGTCTCCTTGTTAAGCTTCCTGCAACCTGGACCTTCTACCAGTTTGAAGTGTACTTATGTGTTTGTCTGGCTTCAAGTGTGAGTGTGAGTAGGTTGAATCATTTGGTGCATCACCTCTTTTAGAGTAGTTTTTTTTTCCTGAAATCCTCCTCCCTTTTCACCCCCCATTATATATCTATATACTTGTATTATCACTTATTGGAAATAACTCAGATGCATCAAAGGGAGCTAGCCCTTACCTAGAGACTCTCCCCTCCAGCTTCACCAGTCCCATAGGTGAGAGGGGAGTTTCCATTGTTGCGTGTGGAAAGCAGGAGCTTGGCCTCCTGCCTTAGGTGCAATCCACTGCATCAATAGTAATGATTATTTCATTTTATCAAATGATTTTTTATAGGGATCCATCTATTCTAAAGCATTACCTTTATTAAGAATAGAATTAATGGAGTGGATATGGTAATAAATTTCAAGAATGAATTGTCTAATTTCCATAAGTTTACTGAGATAAGTGTGAATGTCTATAATGGATCTAGGGATGGGAATGTTGATGTATGTGAAAGCATATTATTGGTGAGAAGGTTCCTAGGCATTACATGGAGGGAAAAATCAATGATCTCATCAATGAGAGGAATAGTGTAATTATGAGGTAATAGATAAGGAGGAATCTACTCCAAGATATAGGGAGGTATCTTAATAGTGTTGTAAGTATGTTACAAGTCATTAGATTCATCATCATTTGAATTAGTGAAGATTGACCTGTAAGTCTAGATTGATGTTGATGAATTTAGGCAAGGGAGCACTATTGATGGTAGGAATAGTAGGGATGCAATATTGAGATTTTGGATTGGTAAGTTGAATACTCCAAGGGTTGGGATTGGTCTCATGCTTATACCATTTGCTATTATGTAGGAATTTGATGCATTTTCTATCAGAAGAGGTGGTGGACCTCATTCTATGAGTCCAATGGTGACTGAGGAGTATGTTATAAGATAAGGGCAAAACAAGGACCATGAGTTTATTTTGAATGGTCTTAGGTCCTATTGTTAGAAGAAGCCAAATACAACTAAATGGATTTTGATTACTTTTATCAAATCCATGATAGGTAAGGAAAGTGTGCTTGAGATGATCCTTATTATATCCAATTTATTGGATAAGCCACAAGGATGGTACATTAGTACTAGACCCTTCATCAACTAAAAATTTATGTATAAGGGTAGTATTAATGGATATTTTAATGAATAGTGGTGATCATCAACATAAAAAAGGATTTTGTCATTAATCATGTCCTCTTCCATAAATTCAATAGAAGGCTTAGATGAAGGATAAATGGATTTATTGGTATGCACCTTGATAGGCTAAGGCTCAATAGAGGGTGGTTCTTCATATATAGAATATGGATCTTCAACTTATTGTAACTATTGCATAAGGAACTTATGATGATAAGGGGAAGTAAAAAGTAACTCCATAATAGAAGTTGTTGGGGGTTCTAAAGAAGGAGGTAGTTCTTCATGGCTTCTAAAACTAAATGATTAGTAATAGTATCTTTGAGAAGTTATTCCTCCAAATATGGTTTCTTAGGTTTTGTGATAGGATATTTGTGAACTTGTTTGTGATGATAGTTGACCTTAGCAACATTAACATATTGAGAATTGTTACAATATTGGTCATAATCAAAATCAATATCACAAATATCCTTAGTATTTTTTTGATGATTAGATGTGGAAAAATATTTTTGGTTATTAGAAGAAGAATATTTAGGAGTTTGTAATTTTTGACAAGCGGTGTTGTACTCTTTATGAAGGAGTTGAATCATGAATGTGTGATTGAAGGAATCACCAAGCATGCAAAATATATAAAATTTAGTAATCCCTTGACAAGTTTCATGGGAATGCCCAAATTTAGTGTGAAACTAATAAAATTGATTAGGGTCATATAATTTAGGATGATGATTAGGATAAGTAAAGTATTTAGAGTGTGATAAAAATTGTTTCATTTGTTGCATAGTTAGTGATAAGTGAGAAGATGAGGGGTTTAGACTTTGGAAACTCCTGGCTTGTTTTGAAGAGTACTAATGGTGATGGAATTGGTATAACTTTAAAAATATCCTTTGGGGAATTTTGTATTAGGTTAAAATTACTTCATGAGGAAGTCTTGGTGATTATCTTGTTCAAGAGCTTTGTTAAGCATTTGTGGAGAAAAAGTTAGAACCTTATATTGAAGTAAAGGAGTTAAAGTAGCTATAAAGAGTTTGAAAAAAATTTCATTAGTCATGTTATGGTCAGACTTATGGACTAGATATTTCCATCATTTTATAAAATCATGAGTTGATTCAGTGGGAGATTGCTTAGCATATATGAAATGGCTACGACAATTTTTGGGAATATCATTATGTTGCAACTATTTAACTAGAGGTTTGACTAAATCCTCAAGTTGCCAAATAGAATTTTGGGCAAGTTGGTTTTATTATTCCAATACATTGCCAATGAAGGTTTTAACTATAATTTTAGTTGTGGTGAAAGTATTAGTTTGGATCCAATATTTATAAATATTTCCAAATGCTTTAAGAAAGGATACAGGGTCTTTAGTCCTATCATACTTGATAGTTGGAGATATATTACCAATATAAATGGACATGATAAAAGGATATAAAGGACCATTTTGGATATTTTTAAGAATTTTGTTATTCATAATAGTTTGAGGAATAACATTTCCTGAGGCATCATTAAGAGGTGGAGGAATAAAATTTGGATTGGCTTGAGGATTGAGAACTGGAGGTTGATTAGCCATATTGATCAAATGATGTTGTAATTGCATCATTTAAGATGTGTTATAAGTTTTCATTATGTTCATTTGTTGTATGAATTGTGCAAGAAGTTGATTCATATCAATTTGTAGGTTGGTGTTTTTAGAACTCCTTAAATTGGTATTGGGGAGAGAATTGTTAGAAGGTGAATTACCAATGGGATTTTTGGATAGACTTGTGTCACCCACATTATGTTGAATTTTTTTAAGATGAGGGTTGTATTTATAGGTAAAAAAAGGATCAAATCCACCTACTTCATCTTGGGGTGTGATTTGAACCATGTTACAATCCACAGATGAAGTAGGAGAAGAGGTGCTCTAAGAGTGAGGATTCTCTTGTGAGGAAAAGAGAGGGAGAAATGAATATCCCATATAGTGTCTAAATGTATTTAAATTTTACAAGAATATTATAATAGGGACTTTATGATGATAAAAAAAATCTAAAGAATGAGAAACAATGAACTAATTTGTCCAGATAGGAGAGCAAGGTCAGCAATAAGAGTACAAAGTTGACTAGGTCAACTTAGTACTGTAAATTAGGAAAAACATAGTCTAATAAGGATACAAGGTTGACCAAGTTGACTTAGTACTATAACCTAACTAATAAAATGAATAAAAATTTGACCAAGTTGACTTAGTGCTGTAGATAGGAAAAAATATAGTCTATAAGAGATTGTGTTAAACAAAATGATTGTGTGCTAGAAATAAGGAAAGATTAAGGGATAAATGAATACCCCATATAGTGTCTAAATGTATTTAAGTTGTCTAAGAATATTCTAATAGGGGGACTTCATGATGTTTTTGAGGAAATGAATAGAATGCTAAGAATGAAAAATAGAGAATAGATCATGTAGATAGGAGAGTAGGGTTAGCAATAAGAGTATATAGTCAATTGGGTCAACTATTTATTACTAAAAAGGGAGTAGATAAGAGTAAAAAGTTGACTAGGTTGACTGTGTAATGCTAAAAAAGGAGTGGATAAGAGTACAAAGTTGATTGGGTCAACTTAGTACTACAAACTAAGAAAAACACAGTCTGATAAGGATATAGCATTGACTAGGTCAACTTAGTACTATAACCTGACTAGTAAAAGGGATATAGAGTCAACTAGGTTGACTTAGTATTGTAGGTAGAGAAAAAGATAATTTATAAGAGACTGTGTCGAATATAATGATAGTGTGTTAGAAATAGGGAAAGATTTTGCAATGCAATATAATCAATAATGGAATCAACCATACAAATAATTGGATCAATGAGAATAATCCAATTGGCACATAGAACAAAACTTTGCACCACTACTAGATAATGCAAGTTTTTACAATAAAACATACAATAAGCAAAGAAAAATAAATCAACTAAAAATTAAATGCTAACTTAGTGGTCATCCTAAGTGTTGTTAGAATATTATGAAATGTTCTTTTAAGTGTGATGGGGAATTTCGCTGACAATAGAGAATTAGAGGATGTTTAGACTAAAAGGGATCTATGTTGGCAATGGTACTGGCTTGATATTGGGGCCCACCCCCTCACTTCATAATCCCACAATGATAAGGGTGTTAGGTGCTTTGAAAATATATACTATTAACCACGTGTTTATAATTGGCCAAAAAACCAAGTCAGCTTCCTCCTTGGTGATGAAATCCAAGTACATAGACCTTGGGAAGACAAATGTTAAAATGCATTTTGAATATTGTGTGATTTGGTAGTGTGTACAAAAAGAGAAAAATAGTGAAAATAAATGCTATTTTTGAAAAACCACCTAATTAGACCATGTGAGCTACTTTAAGCATGCAAATAAATGAAAATGAAAGTGTGAATTAATTACTATCATATATTTGTTAATTCCCAAATTAAGAATGGTATAGATTCAGTTCAGATTATATATGCAAACATTACATAATAGAGTTAACTAAGTCACTACTATTCTATATAAGAGTCCTTAGGAACTTAGTGGGCCAGGTCAACTTAGCCTTTTAGATAGAAGATAGGATACAAAACTAGGTCAACTAGGTTAACTTAGTTTTCTCTAGGATTGTAGTTTTGAAGACTACAAACTTGTACAAAATAGAATTGTAGTGAATTACTAAATTGAAAGAGACAGAAGAAAAGGAACCTTGGTGGGTAGGAAGATGCTGAGGATTACAATTTTTCTATTTGAAGTGCCTTGAATGTTGTTTTTAAGTTCTATTAACTGGGTTGACCTAGTTTTATAAAACCCTATTTACTAAAGCCTATTAAGATTCCTGAGTTGATCTGGTCAACTTAATTTTTTATTTGGATGCTAAATGTAAGACTGAGTTGACTTATTTGACATAGTCTACTATTTTATATGTTGATTGGGAGAATAATTTGACCTGTTTAACTAGTCTATTATCTAAGACTAAATTAGAGTCCTATGTCTACTTGATCGATCAAGTAACATGTATTTAATGAATACGTACACAAAAATAATAGAGTTATTTTGTTGTGACTATGTGTTAAACCTATGCACAAAAGTTAGAACTATACTAGCCTGGTTGACCTAGTATCATAATTATATAAAATAATAAATGATAGAAATGAAAAAAATGAAAGAAAACCTAAAAGGGTTAGATTCACATTGGGTTCAATAGAATGTATGCAATGGTAAATGCAACATATCTACAATCAATCCTAGATTGGAGAAGATAGATCCTACATACACTTCTAATTAGGGATACATTAGATAATCAGGGTCATGACCAATATGGATCTTCTATACCTAATTAAGGGGTCTCTTACCACAATAATATTATTAGGGAGGGTTCCAAAGCCTCCAGTCAAGTAAAAATACACATTAACCCTAACCAGGTCCTATGTTTTCATACTCATTTTACTAATAACAAGTAAAGCAAAATCTAATTTAGTTCTCAGTAAAGGTTGTCGCACAAAGAGGGTGTTAGAAAACAAAAAATTAAATATGCATAATAGAATCCTAATTAAACTATGTATAGGTAAAAAAAAATTCATGGAGAGGGTAATATTATTCAAAAGCCATTAAGTATGCCACTTCTATCTACTAAAGAGAGGAGTAAAATTAGAGATACTGACTTGGAAGGTGAAACCATCGAGAATCAATCTCTCCCTTGGCTAAAGGTGCTTCACAAGAGTTTGTTTTGGTTTGTAAATATCATTAATAAATGACAAAGCATCCAAGACTTCTCCACAAGACAAGACTCTTATCTAAGTAAACACCCTAAGCTAATACTCCTCAAGTAGAATGGTGGAAGATCAAATTGTAAATAAGTACAAATGAATAATAACTCTTGTCTACTCTCTAAAAATGGAAAAATGGATGTATTTATATAGGAGGATCTAACCCTAAACCCTTCTAAAAGTTTTGGCTAATAAGGTTGACTTGACCAACCTAGTATCATAATTGACAAAAACTAACTAGGTCATAGACTAGGTCAGTTAGGGGCTGACCTAGACCCAAATAAGCTTTTTCAATAAGAATACAAGGTCGATGTGGCTAACATAGTCACGTAAACTTTAAAAAAGGGGTTTAGGTTAGGGAAAGGGTTAATTAAGGTGTTAAAATACTAGTGGAGTGTGTAAAATGGGAGGCAAAGCTTAGGGGAATGGTTGTAAGAGCTTGCTGGATTGGTAACAAGTGGTAAAAAGGGACAATAATCTTGTAAAGTACCAATGGTTTTCCCACCCCTTTCTTGATGCACCCCTTAGGTTGTACACTCATAGATATTGAGACTCTATGAGTTCTTTCAAGATAGAAAACATTAGTAATTGATAAAGTGTGAAAATAGTATGTGTATACATTATACACCTGACATCATACTCCATGTTATAGACTATTTTCATGCCTTACTCCATCTGAAGTGGTTGGCATTCTTGAGTGGCTAGAGCCACCTAATGTACTTAAGTGGTCATAGAGTTGACATCACTAGTTAGATATACTTAATTAGATACTAATCGCATCATATAATTTTAGTTTTAGATACATCTACTACACATGGGTAGGAAATGATGAAGTCATTATCTACTTGATTTATTGAGCCACCTACATGAGAGGGTTAGATGCACCATCATTTCAATCCAAGTTATTCATAGGTCATGATCCACCTATCAGGGATGGGTAATGATGGAATCAAAATTAGATTTAGTTACTAAGCCACCCACACATGATTATTGATCAAACCATCAACTCTATCCTATTTATTCACCAATTGATCATTATATACATACACACACAAGTTGTCATTAGGTTTATTCATTGGTTCACATACTTAGTGAGGTGTATTTGTTCTTTTCTTCTTTCCTATCTAATTAATCAATTTACTTCTTTACTTAGTTTCGTCTTTATTTTTTATATATCTTAAGTAAGGACTAATTTATGCATGTTTCACTTGCAAGATACACATTGGAGCATGCTTCACATACCCAGAACTAAATTCATGAACTTCAACTCTTATGTAAGTTTAATTATGGTTCCTTTTCCTTTATTCTAGTCATTTCTCTTTACTACATTTCTAGAATAAAAGGAGGGAAAATGTAATCACCCAAAAGTGTTATTTGAGTGTTAAGAGTGTTAGTTGAGACCACCTATTCCTAGCTTAGTGTTATAGCTACTCTAGAGCCTATTTTCATACTTATCTATTCTTCATGTGGGCCACATGTGTCCTTAGTCAGGCCTAAATAGTCATAGACCCTCATTTTTTGATAGTTGCCCTTCATGCCTAGTGTTTTTCTAGTTAGACACTTGTTCCATAATAAGGACAATAGTGCCACATTATACTAGTGTCCCTGAAATGGTTATAATATCCTTTACCCTATCTTTTCCCAAATGAATATCTTTTCAAACTTAAACCCTCATAAGGTCAACTTAGACCACTTTTAGCACTTGCACCATAAAAAATATGAATTTTAGCCCTCTAACTACTAGATGGAAATAAAATGCAAAATAAAAAATCAAAATCAAAATAAGTTGTGCACAATTATGGTTATCAATCCCTATTTTTACCTAATTTGACATAATATCATCTATAAAAACCCTAAGCTTATATTACTTAGATTTCTAGTCTCAAAAACATTCGAAGCACTCAATTCCACTATCATACTAGCAACACTTGCATTTGCACTTGCACTAGCACTTAGGTGGGGAGAATTACATCAATTTTTATCCCTCTTAAGAGTATTGGTATGTAAGTAACTCTCATCACAATGGGGTGTTGAGGATATCTAGCCTACCCCACTATAAAACATAATTTTTAGCTTGTATCAAGTAGATGCCTTAGTACTATGGATATTTAGTGTTTTCTCATAAAATCAATTATGATAGGGAACATACATATTTTTAAAACTCATGTACACAAAAATAGACCTCTCAAATCCAAACATAGGTACACCTAGAAGCTTGAGATAGTCATGTATAGAGGACACTACCACCAATATCAGGACACTTCTAATTATAGTGCTACTATGCAATAATGGTGTTACTATCTAGGAGGGAATCTAATACCTAGTTAACATTTATGACACTCAGACCAGCTTGCACATCAATTTCCAGCACCCAAATCACTAGTCTCAACCATATTCCATATAAGTCATTACTTATACTATTTATTACTATTATTAGAAAGGTCAAAGCTAGTCAATTCTATAATAATTCAATGGTTGTATTTATTTCATATTATTACCCTGATTTAACCTACTCATCCCTTTAACTAACATATGATTTACACCATCTAAGTCCTAAAAGGTTAAAATATGTTATAATAGATCATAATTGATATGATGCAGAAATATATATTATCTACATTCTAATGAATCTGATGGTATGTGATTTGTATAAGTATTGTGTAAGATCTTGTCAGCTTTATTGAGAGCTATGAGTGATTAGATAGGCAACCATGTGGGCCATGGGTCACCTTATGTTAAAATTGATAATATAAATATTTTAAAAAGAGATAATTATTAATTTCATTTTAAACCTATTATAATTTTTTTTTTAATTTTTAAATAGCAAAAAATGCTATAAAGGAGAGTTATGCTTCCAACTCAATTTGAGTGAGTCTGATTTATTGTGGAGATTAATTCAGAGCCAGGATTAGTAAGTAATAATCTCTTAAAGAATTCTGATTTTTGATTTTTGTCAAAAAAATTAAATTTTTGTATTATTTTTATTCCTATATTTTTGTCTAAATGTGCATGGTCCTATCAAGGGTCATTGCATTATTGTATATTTGAATGAAAACTTGTTTGTGGTTGTGTCTTATGCAGTGAATTTTTGTCTACACTACTATCCATAGTAATGTGGGCCTATATTTTTTGTAATTTGAGGCTAATATTATGTTTGTATATTTATTTTTGGCCATAATCCTAATAATTAAAATGATATTGTGCATGCAGAGTGATCTTAAGGCACAAGATTTTCATTATGGCCATATTATGTAGACTATTCATGGCTTACCTTTATCAAATGTTGACAATTATATGTTGGATATATCTAGATTTGGTGATATTTTATGGATATTTATCATATAATATGGCATGCATATGATGATTGCATTAGCTGAGAGATGGGACTCAGATACATGTAATTTTTGGTTTCTCACAAGAGATAGATCATGTTACTTTGGAGGATGTATAGTGAATTTTGTGATATCCTATAGTATGTGTTTATGTACTAAAAGAAAAATTAGTGAGTATTTTTTATTCTCACAGTATTTGATATGACATGCAAGAGGTGATAGACATACGATAAGGTAGTACACTATTTTATTCTTTGAGATTGTAGTGTTGGGGGTTTCTTGATTATATAAATTTCTATGTGATTTGCTTGTTGATTTCATGGTTGTTGATGAAAGAGGTGTCTAAATTTCATATAGGATGATTGATATTTATTTCAGTATTGATGAGCATGGTGCACACTAGTCTTGGGGTTAAACCATGCTATCTCACTTGTATATAAATTTTCACAAGCTTAATTGGGAGGGGTATGATGAATGCATAGGCTTAACTACATTATTTCACTATTGGGTATATGATCACATAGACATTATTAGACCTATTAGGATTCCCCTATATAGATGGGCCCATCCAAATATGTAAGTCTAATGTTGGATAAGCATGATTTGGGTTATTTGATCAAGTACAAAGAATTATTATCATATATTAGATAGGTTGACAACCACTAATATTATTTGGACACCATACTAGGGTTTTCAAGGATGGAAAGATGATGTCATGGAGTTGCATAATATCTATGATAGTTTTATGATCCATGATTTATTTCCTAGTGTATATGAGTATTTTAAATTGTATCATGTGACAAAATAATTTGGCATTATACAGGAAGTTCCCTAGCAAATGATATGGTCATAGTCAGTGAAAGACCCAACATAAGCATGGGAGCAAGCTTGACCTTCAATAATAGATTTGGTTCCCTTGCCTATAGATGAGGTGGATGAGGCTATAGTATTTTTTATGTTTATGATGTTGGTTTTGTATATCCATTGGTGGAGATAGCACAAATGGCCACATTTATTCCTAGTGGTTGTCACAATTAATCCAATCACATATCCAAGAGTGGTTGGTATAGGTGGTGATTATATTTTTATTATGTTTAGTGATATTATTTTATTTATATTAGATTAAAATATGTGATAATTTTTATTATTTTTATATATGTAGGAGATGACGAGTATTGACCATTAGTGATATATGTTATTCATCATGTGTTGACTAGACATGTTCCTTATAATGCTATTCTAGATGGTCTTTTTGAGTGAGATAAGGTGATAATTTATTTGCATGTAGTGGGTAGAGTGTAAAAGCTCCAAAAAAATCGAGATGATCTAATGAAAAAATGAGATCAATTATGAATGAAGTTATCTTAGCATTAGATACCTTCACCAGCTATAGATTTAGAGCTAAGTTATAACATCTTTTCAAAATATGTTCACTTATAGGAGGAATATACTACACTTAGAGAGATATTGTACAACTATGAGGACACAAGGATATCTAGGTCTAGATCACATGATGTGGTGGGTGCTCTACTTCTCAAGCACTCATAGTTGATGGCATTAATAGAGATGTCGAGTATACTTTAGTTGTTAGTGGCCAAGTGCCAATTGTGGACTAATGATTTTGTATGAACAATTTTTTATATGCATGGAAATTTTTTATGGATTATATATATATATATATATATATATATATATTTGATATGTTATGTTATGTAATATGGTGTTTATCCTTTTGCATTTTTTTAACTTTTTAGAAAATTTTCTAATTAGATGGGTGCAAAAATGCATCATATGGATTAAACATTACAGTTGCATTATGTGTATGTAATTTACCATGTTTGATTTGTAGTGGTGTTGACTTTAGAACACATACTTATATGGTTACCTTATTATTTATAGTATATGAAGGTTTTTACATTGAAATATTTGTTTAAGGAACATTGTTTTCTTTGGTATAATTTGGGAATTAAAATGAATGTGGTTGAATATTTGGAGTTTTATATGATTTATTCATTATGTTATGACTCTTTTGAAATGAAATAAGTCCTTTATTAGCAAGTTCATTAATATTTTCCTAAATCACATAAAAATAATTATCATGATGATTGTTAATGCCATGGTTATTACAAAATTATTGGCATTTTATTTTATCCAAATGATGTGAAGGATGATAATAATTAGGGTGTAAAGTAGTTAGATTTTTATCTAATAACTTTGGTAACATATCATGTGGGTGTTAATTGGAATAAATTATTAATGGTGGTGTGTTATTTATGGGAACAATTAATTATGATTAATAAATCTAGGGTTATAATACTTTCCTTTATGTAGGACTATGACTTGCTCAGATTTAGTTTCAACATAATGTACCAAATTATTGAATTATGTTTTTTGATTAGTGCATTTATTATGGTAATGTGTGATTCTAGAAGTATTTGCATTAACTATAGGTAATTTATCTTATTTAAATAGTTCAATGTCCTCTTGCATATGATTTGAAATGATAATACAAGCTAATTCTTCTTCTAGTGCTAAGCCCTCATAACAAACAACTATAAATGATTCACAAGTATTATAAAGTAGCTTCTCTTTTAATTGATTAATAAGACCTCAAAAAATATGTATTATAATTTTAAATCTATGGATTGATAGATTAGTTGGTGAAAAATAGTTTTAAATCATAAGATGTAATTATAAACTTGTTCATTTTGTTCTTGGTGCAAATAGGGTAGCTTTTTATGAGTCACCTTAGGTCCCTTATTTTCAATATATTGAATAAAAATACTTATTTTAGCTCAAGATAAGTAGATAAGGATCCACAAGGAAGGGACTCAAACTAAAGAAGTGCACACCCCTCTAAGGATTTATGGAATAATTGTAATAATAAATGGATACCATTATACCCACATATGGACTCTCAAAAATATCTAAGGTGTAAGTAAGGGTCACAATTTCTATCAAATATGGAAAATGGATGGTTTTAGAAGTTAGGAGTCAGGGGTGAATATAAGATATTATGCACAATAAGGTTACCAAGAATGGAATTAGAGTCAACCCAAGCATGATAATCCTTAATTTATAAGGAGAAATGGAGGACTTATGATTTTAAATCACCTACAACATGCATTAATAAAATGACGTCTTGGGAAGGCATATTAAGGTTTTTAAGAGGATCATTTAAGGGTTGATTTAATCTTAGCACTTTGAACACTAGTGTGAATGGGGAAAGGATATTGAGGAAATTATTATTATTTAAATATTATTGGATGTGAATATTCATTGAATTTTGATATAGTGTTAATGTGGATATGAGTGTAGACTTCCAATTCCTAACACAATTATGTTGAAATTTTCAATCTTACTTGAAATCTACTAAAATGCACAATTTAGGCCAAAATCACTTAAATGCACTAAATGGTTCAAGATTGTCATATATAAGTGTTGATTTAGGATAATGTATCCCTAAATTAGGCAATGAATTTTATGTGATTAATAACTTTGATCAAAACATTTCGAGTCAAAATGATGATTTCACATGTTGGTGCTCTGGATCACTCTTTTCTTCTAATTCATAAGCACATGTCATGTGCCTGTGTTATTTTGTGTTAGTGACATCCTAAATGGAATAATGGTCTATAAATAACTAAAATCTCCTTTTAATCCCTCCTAAGTCAAATTATGACCTAGTAATATGACATTATGACTAGTTTTATTAATTTTGCACCAATTTCCAAAGAAATACACTTAAATTGATTAATCTTACTTAGGAAAATTAAACCAAATTATGAGCTTAAGTAATAATTCCATGGAAGTTATTGAATATTTATTTATTGTAAATTGATTCCTATTAACTGCATCATTAAGTGAGGTCTTTTTTGGGGTGGTATTTATAAGCCATAAATGCAAAAAATATCAAGATTATGGCTTCCCATGCCTCTTTAATGCCCCTTCCTCCCAAATAATTATGAGGATATTTATGGATTTCAATTACATAATTAGATTAATTCATTGCCACACATCTTGATATTTATATGAATGGTCATGCTTGATCTTTAAAAATTTGCAAAATCTATAAATAGGAAGCCTCTCACTCACATTTTTAAGCTTAATTTGTGTAAACTTATAATGCAAGATTCTCTCCACAAGTCATTTTTTGTAGTTTGATAAATTATTTATTTGAAATAATATAACTTCTTTTGATATGCATAGATTGAGTTCATATCATGAGCCTATATTATACATGGTGATCTTTAGATGATGGAGGAACTTAGCATCAATTATTAACAAAGATAAGAGCTCCAAATCAAGGGGAAAAACATGATTAAAGTTGCATATGGATGGTGGGATTCTCCAGGGAAGGTAATTGGTATTTGATTTCTTTCATTGAGTTCTTAATTTTCATTTGCATACCCCATTAAATAGGTTGGCCTAGATTGTTAGTTATTTAAGCATTTTCTTAGTTTCTTGACTAATGATTTATCTAACCATATTTTTAATCCATCTCTACATCTTGGCATGCCTGGTGGGATGATTCATCCCTCTCAATCAAGGAAGACATTTTTTTAATCTTAGATTTCCATTAAAATCATTAAAAATCTATTTAACATTAATTGTTAGCTTGTTTTTCTCATTTTTGTAACATTTTTGTGCATACATAGGTCACACAATGATTGATGTTAGTTATAGGTGATTGGCATTGATCAAGACTAACTGACATAGGTTAGGTTGTAGGGAAAAATACATCTAACAATTTCCATTTTAGATCTTTATTCAAGTTTTTTGTTGTCAAAATTGGATTTTTAAGTCTCTCATCTAAACATTTCATGACGTAAAAGTTTAATTTTAGAGATTTTATCCTAACATGGAGCTAACAAGTATTTTTGATCATATCTTTTTTACCTAAGGGTTCACAGGGGATTCTTATCAGTCAATTTTGATCATCAATAGTTAAGTGTCTACTAGCATTGATCTTACAATACTGGCATCGATCAACATTGATCGACGTAGGTCTTTATGTGTGACAAATAGAGAACCCAAGAGAAACAAATCTAAAGTTATTTGTTTCATTTCAAATTGTGATTCAAAGTTAAAGAAGACTCTCTAATTTTCCTTTCAATATCTATGAGTAAAAATGGTTAATTGAGATAATTAAATCTATAAACTTACCTTTGGTGTTTAAAAGGAACCTAGATCTTGCATGTTTAAATCTCAAACCTTCCCTTTGGTGTTTAAAAGGAGCTTAGATGTTTTGATTAAAAGTTTTTGTGATTATTTTTCAAAGTTTTTGTAAACTAATGCCAAGGGGCCAAGAACTTCACTTAACATTTTATTTTGGTGTTATAAAACTTAACTTTCATTTTAAAATTCAAATTTATTGAAGTTGTTTTATGTAAATCATCTATCACTTTCTTGTTAGATTATTTGAGCAAGAGTAATTGCATCTATATACTCTCCTCCCATCCCCTATAGGGAACTCAGGTTACCAAAATCACCTTTTCATTACAATTATGCCTTTGCCCAAGGCATGAAAATGAAGTTGTCTAGGCTCCCTCTAAAACCCATATGATTTGGGTGATCAAAAAATAACCATAAAGCCTTTTCACTTAGATCATTTTTATTTTTATGTAATTGGATTGTGGATGGGAGGTCATTACCTCTTTTTGAGTTCTTTAGTAAAGCTTGGACCCAGGGCTTCATCTCCCAACATTGACTACAACCCATTTCCACTAAGGGGTGAGGGGGGTGGGGTATATAAATTAGGATCACCCTGCTAGGATGGTGGTTTGAGTGGTTAAACCATCTCCATTAGTGGCAACCCAACCCAAAACATATGATCAATCTAGATATTTCACTACACTAAGTAATTGATGGATGTAGTAGTTATGAAAAGGACTAAACCTTTTCAAAACATGTTGATTAATGAAAATCGAATAAACATGTTATATCCCTTGTGTTATCCATATTTGGGACCATCTAGACGGTCATAAATTTGTAAGATTTAGACAACCCCACTTTCCATGAAGTATTATTGATGTAGGGTGCACCCAAAGGTCCATGTCATTGTATTGTCTCGTAGGAAAAGGGGGTGTAAAATAAGCTACCAAATAATGTGCTTTTATTTTGGATGAACACTTAATTTCCTCTTAAGTGCACATATACAGATGGATTTCAATAATACAAAACAAAATTATTAGTTTAGGGCTTATGACAATTATACTTAAATTTATTTTGGTCTTTTTGGTCTTTACTTACTTGATCTTTGATTTAAGCCTAAACTTGATTGTAAACACAAATCATAATCAAACACATCTTCCACCAGTTATTGAACAAGGAGGCATTACACTGGTTAAAGCCAAATCATCTTTAACTTGTTTAATTTTCCATCTTAAACATTATGTTTATATTTTCTGATTAGAATAGTTATGCTTCCCATTTTATTCTAAAACACTTTCCAAAATATTTAAGTTCTTCATTGATAATTAAAATTCATAACTTCACCTTTATAAGTTACTAGGTTAACGTGTTAAATTGGGTTTAATTTCCCATTTGCACTTGAATTCAATAATTTGGGTTCAATTTCCCATTTGAATTAAAGGTTTTTTTATAGAATCATTATCATCTAATCATTTTAACTTAGGTCCTCAAGTGCATCACTCACACTCTAAGTTCAAAAACACATTTTATACTACCTTCTTATGACCATGTGGTGGCATTGTGATGCCTGTTTAGTTCTAGTTTTATACTTAGGAATTATTGCATGTTTTCACAACTTGAGTTTATTGGTTTACATTGTCACCTTATTAATCTGAAGGGCTTTCTTCTATTTTCCTATTAGCAACTATTCAAAGTTGAACTATATTTTACGTTATTGATGTATCTCTTAACCTATGTTTGGTGTCCTAGTTTACACATAGGTCTTTGAGTTATCATACCCTCTTCTAATTATTATGATTTTAACCTTAACCGAGTTTGAGTAATTTCATGATCACATTCTTATAATTATTTGGTACTATGCCACCTCTTTTTTCTTATATAGTTTCTTTTGTGCCTTGTCATTTATTTAGAGAAGATCAAAACACATACCTTATTTAAACATTTCCAAAACATTTTCCAAATCTTGGCAAATGTAGAGAAAAATATTATAGACATGATGATAAATTATACTCATAATTGGGTCTATTTTGGCCTTATTTTTGAGGTAGAGCATTTTTATGGTAAACATGAGCACTCTATCTTGTTAGGGGATGTCACTCTGTTTGAGCCTATTTGTTGAAAACTAGTTTGATCTATCCCATTTTTTTTTACACCATCACCATCCTTCCCCTTTGATTTATGTGCCATGCTTGAAGGTTACCATTTTAGGATATCCTCTTTTGATTTGCATGCCACACTCAAAGGTTACCATTCTATATTAACCCCATTTAGATTGTGTGAGCAATAAATCCCTATAACATGTGAAAGTTACCATTTTAGGCTATTCTCTTTCAGCTTCTATGAGTTATCTAGCTCTATAATTCTCAAAGGTTACTATTTTAGGACCTCCTCCTTTGGTTTGCGCAAGCAACCAAACTACACAACCTATTAATACCATTATAGGCCCCTTTCTGGCATTTATTAAGCCTATTATTGAAAAATGTCACTTTGATGAGCTACTCTTTGTTGATCCCTTATTCAATAGTCTAATTTTGGATATCCCATTATTGAACTAAGGACCATTGTTCATTTTGAGCCAATTATTCCCCACTTTAAATTTTTTTTACTGATCTTCAAGTCGAAACAAGAACCATTACCCCTTTAAGAACCATCCTATGAGGAACAAAATGTGTTCACAAATGATATTTCATAATCAATTATGAACCAAAACAATGATGTTATTGTTGAAATGCCCATTTTTGATGAGTCAACCTATGATGAATCACCTATTCATATTTTAGCTATTTTTAAACAACCTCATATCCTTGATAAGCCAATCTTTATAGAGTTATCCCTTGATCTTTTTCCACTTGTTGAGGAGTCTCTTTTTGATATACAATATTTTGTCGAGTCATCCCTCAAGTATTTCCCTCTCTTTTATGGGCTTCACTTAGATGAACCAATCTATGTTGAACCCTTCCTAAATGAATTAATGTTTATAGATCCCATCATGCCATCATAGGCCATTACTTATTCAAGACCAAACATTCAATAGGAAATAATTATATAAATAACCACATCAGATGAAGAAACAACATTAGATTCAAGTTCCCTTTTTGAACCAACATCAAATTAAGCATTAGAAGTAGAATCGCTATCAGAATCGACATCAGATTTAGAGTCCCTTTACTTGGACTCAGCTTCAAAATTAGAGTATCATCATGGTTGTTATGAAATTGATTGTAGTTTCCTTGCAGATGAATTTGTATATATTTATTATCCTTTTATGGTTTTTGAAGATGATTACTTTAGCATCGACATAGGATCTCCTAGTATCTTCTATAAGGATTGTGTTGCCTTTAATCACCCCATTAACCCCACCTAACATAGACATTATATTGATATTCCACCTCCCATAAGAGATGATTAGGACTGATAGAAGCAAAGTTTGTTGATATACATCCATGGTGACATACCATTTGCATAATCTCAATGGGATCAAGACTAAATTCATGTAGAAGAACAACAATCTCCTAGTGAAACATTTTCAAAGATGCTAGGGGACAATTGCAGTTCAAACTCAACATCTTTTAGTAAAACATTTTCAAAGGTGCTATAAGAAAATCAAAGTCAACTATTAACATCTCTTCATGAAACCTTATTGGTGGTGTTAAGGGATAATCAAGAAAAATTCATTGATGAAAATCTCATCAAGGGATAATAGTTGAGCATAAAAATTATTCACTATTAGATTATGACATTATCAAAGAACAAATCATTATAGCTTCCAATCTACAACATAATCATATGGTAGTTACTCTCAATAACAAAAAATAAAAAAAAAATTGTGGTCCTATCAAGAGAATATTTAGAGGTCTTTGCCCCTACCACAACCAAAATTATGTTAAATCTAGAATTAGCACAATTATGTGGGACTAAAAATCTTGATCTTCATTTGTTTCTTATTCATTATACACTCCATTATCATCCACCTTTTCATTACCCATTTATACCATTTATCATGTGCCTAACATCATTTACCCTCTTTCTCCACACTTTCCTTAATACAGGATACATATATTTTTTGTCTCAAAGTTTAAAGGAAGCAAAATCAACAACTACTAGAGATCACAAACCCATTATTGAGATTCAGATCTATAGTAGGTTCTTAATGAATTTTTTTTTTTGAAAGGGTGTTAGATAGAAATTTTATGATTGATTATTATAGTTGTCTCATATGTTAACTAAGATGTACATCTCCATGTCAACAAGAGAAGATATTCAAATGAGGTGTTGGGTAGCAAATTTTTTGATTCATTATTCTGGTTGTCTCATACATCGACTATAATGAGCATCTCCATGTCAGCAAGAGTAATATAACCCATTTTTCATTTGACATTTTACCCTCTAGTTTTTCTTGCCTTGTCTCTTGGGGGAAACCCTATAGACCATTTTATTTTAGAAAATTTATACCATTATGTTCTATTTATATCATTATTTAAACTACATTGACTTGAGGTCTTTTAAGAGTATGTAGGTAGTGCTCAATTTTTATTGGGGTTAGCTCAATCACCTTTTCCATACTCTAACTATTTTGTGAGTAATTCATTAAGTTTGAATGTTCTCACCATTTTGTGAGCAACTTAAGCCATGCTATCACTATTTTGAGATCACACTAAGCCAATCATCACTTAGGGGCAACTTTGTTTCCACTATAGCCAATTGTATTCTAATAATTTTCCTTATACAATTTTTTTATACTATTCCTTTAATATTGATCAAGGCTTATTTTTAGCTATCCTGCTTACCTTGTTTTGATCTTAGTTCCTTTGGTTCTTCTTGTACCTTTCATGAGGGGATTTTGATCTAGTTTTAATAATTTTATAATGTCGTGTTGAATGACATTCTATGGAAGTAGTGTGACATTTAATCTAGAAAGTTATCTTTCATTAATTATCTTATCTGGTATCACTGATTATAACTACCTATGGGAACATCAATATTGTATTTGATACCCCTAATTATAACCACCTTTGGGTAAATTAGAATTATGGAATTATTTCTTAATTATAACTACCTATGGGCAAATTAAGTACAATGCCTTTTTATCATGCATTACTACATCATTTGGTCATTACTATAATCATTTGCCTTTATTTGTGAACTTATTGTGACTTGGTTAGTTTTTCATCACCTTTATGTTGGAAAAATTACTGTGACTTAAATTCATAAGCAGATTATGTAGGTTGTGCTCAATTCATGTTGAGGTTAGCTTAGTCCCCAATTTTCATATGCTCTCACCATCTTGTGATTATTTTAAGTTGGCATGTTTTTACCATTTCACGAGCACTCTTTATAGTACCCTCACCATTTTTCAAGTTGGACCATTTTGTATCTCTTAATTCTCAATCAATTTGAGATACTTAGGAAATTATAAAAACATTTATTTATTTGATTATTATTTTTTATTCTCTTAAATTCTAAAAACATTTATTTATTTGATTATTATTTTTTTATTCTTTTGCTTTGTTGTTTGGTCTTGCTTCATTTGTTTTCCAAGTACATCTTGATGGTCCACATGGATCTTGATTATTTATATCTTTATCTCATGTTATTAAGATTGTTCTTACTTTTTTTTTAAACATTATTATTCCTAATTAAATCATGATTGATAATATCTTAATTTTAAGTTACGTTCATTTTTGTTTTCTATATTTTTATCTTTACTTTTTGTTTAAATGTAAATAGTTGTAACTTTGGTATTGACCATTATCCTTAGTTATAGGTATTCACATTTGAACTAGCTTTGCATAATTGAGATGCAATGTCATTATAAGTTTCTCATAATCATGATGCCTAATTTTATTTTGTTATAGCAAGCACTTTGTGCTTTAGACTCAAGTCTCAATGTCAACGTAGCTTTGATGAATAGCTCTCAAGATCTCCAATTATAAACTAGGTAGCTATGGCTTATTCTACTCTTGACTCTATTCTGAGATGTGCATCTCTTGCTATACATCATGAGTCTCATCAAACTCTGGTCAGTTTTCTTAATCCCTCATTCCATTTTCTCTTGATTCTAGTTGAAATAAATTAGCTTGATGTCCTTTTGGACTATGTAGATAACACTTGGATACATGATGTATCTCGGGTCTACTCAACCATATTCATTCTTATTTTCATCTCTTTCATCACTTTGTCCATTCTCATATGCTTGGTTTTTTTGTGAATTTTTCAAATTCATTCCAATATCACATATATGTTTGTGTCTAATCATCTTTAATCTATGTAATACAACTTGCCTCTGCTAATTTTAGTGTGTAACTTATCTCAAAATTGATTAATTCTAAAGTGTGCAACTTGAACCCTAGCTTTGGGTGTGTTCAAAGTGTGTTGATTTTATTTTTTCATTGTATACTTCCCTTTCCCCTTATCTTTGGGTCCCATTTTATTCTAATTATATTTTGATCTCTGATGGAATCAACACGTGAAAGCATTAGCTCATCTATATTTAATATATTCCATGGTTAATCTCAATTTCCCTCTCTTTTTGAGAGTCCATCCTTCTTTTTCATCCCAATATGTCCTCTTGAGGGGGCAGAATGAGTCATTTTAAATTTATTATTAACAACTCTTTTATTTGACGAAGACATTACTTCATTTATTGTCTCAGTAATCCTTCTCAAATATGGGTAAAATATAGACATCCAATTCCTAACACCATTATTTTGAAATTGTCAATATTACTCAAAATTTGTTAAATGCACAATTTATGCCAAAATCACTTAAATATGCCAAATGGTTAGATCTTGTCATATACAAGTGCCAATTTAGGTTAATGTATCCCTAAATGGGGAAATGCATTTTATGTTATTATTAACTTTGATCAAAACATTTCAAGTCAAAATGATGATTTCAAATTTTGGTGCTCTAGATCACTCTTTTCATCTAATTCATAATCACACATCACATTCCTATGCTATTTCATTTTCACAACATCCTAAATGGGATAACAGTCTGTACGTAACTAAAATAATCATCTAATTCCACTTGAGTTAAATTATGACCCAGTAATATTCTGACCAATTTGATTAATTATGCACTAATTTTTAAAGAAATGCACTAAAATTGATTAATCTTATTTAGGCAAATAAAACCAAATTATGAGTTTAAGTAGAAATTTCATGGAAGTTATTGAATATTTATTTATTTTAAATTAATTCGTATTAACTACATCATTAAGTGAGGTCATTTTTGAGGTGGTATCCATAAGTCATAAATGTAAGAAATATCAGGATTTTGGCTTCCCATTCCTCTTTCATGCCCCTTCCTCCCAAATCATTATGAGGATATTTATGGATTTTAATTACATAATTGGATTAATTCATGGCCACACATATTGATCTTGAGATGGATAGTTATGGTTGATCCTGAACAATTTGAAAAATCTAAAAACAGGAGGCCTCTCACTCACATTTTTAAGTTAATTTATGTAAACTTATAATGTAGTATTCTCTCCACAAATAATTTGTGTAGTTTGATAAATGATTTATTTTCAATAAGATAGCTTCATTTTATAGGCATATATTAATTTCATATCATGATCCTAGATTATACATGGTGATCTTAAGATGATGGAGTAGCTTATCATCCATTGTTGACAAAGATAAAAACTCCAAATCAAGGGGGAAAACATGATTGGAGATGCATATTGATGGTGGGATGCTCTTGGAAATGTAATTGGGTTTTTCTTTCTTTCATCGAGATCTTAATTGTCATTTACACACCATGTTGAATAAAGTGGCCTAGATGGTTATTTCTTTATGCATTTTTCTTGGTTTCTTGACTAATGATTGATCTAACCATATTTTTAATCCATCTCTATAATGAGATGTAACATTATGAGTAATAGGATCCTCTTATTCACATATTTTACTAGGTAGAGGAGAATGATAAATAGAATCATAAAAAGTATGTGTGTTCTCATCATTAGGAGATGGTAGCATAAAAATATCCATAAAATGAACATGCTCATCATCACTATAGAAATAATTTTAGACATACCAACCTCATCATAATCACTATATTTTTTATGATCATAAGGAATTAAAAGAGGAATATTCTTGGTTTCCATTGTAGGTGGAAATATGATAAGAGGATAACTAGGACACATGGTATCACTAGCTATATGATGTAGTGAAGAAGAGGTAGTTTTATTACTTTCAAGGTTTAAGTAAATCTCATGGAAAAAATAAGGGTAAGTCATTGTTTATAAAAAACCTCCTCCTTAGGAGTAGATGACAAGTTAAGAGAAGGGAAATAATCAAAATAAGGAGGTTGTTGGCTAGGTAAGGTAGTGTCTAAAGGAGATGTTGAAGTAAAATTATGAGTAGAATCCAAATTATATCTAAAGGGGATATATATAAGAAATCATAGGTGTGACAAAAGAATAATAATAAGGGAGACTTAAGATGAAGTCTAAAGTATGCCCTAAAGAATAATCTAGAGATATCTCTAAGGAGGATCCAAAGAGGGATCCTTAAGAATATCATGTGTTTTAGGGCATGGATTGTGGGATATGAATTTATAAGGGTGAATTAAATGAATTCCCTTATAAAAATCAAAGAGAATTTGGGTGTGCAAAGGTAAGATTCATCAGTGTTGATAGTAGGTGGTAACTTAAGAGATGTTAAGTAATTAGGGTTAGACACCTTGGGTTATAAGATAAGTTTTATTGTAGAAAATGAGATAAGATCGTGGGTAGATACGAAGTGTGCCTCTAAGATAGAGAATAAATTACTGTAGATGGAATTATAAGTGTGACTAAGGAAGGATCTAAAGAGTAATCCATAATAACATCCAAAGGTTGTTCCAAAGAGAATCTATAGATGTGCCTAAGGAGGTATTAATAGGCATGCCTATGGTAGAGTCCAAAGGAAGATTAAAAGAGGGTTTAGAGAATAATTTAAAGAGAAATCCATGGATGAATCAAAATATTTCTCCTCCTATTCTAGGACAAAACTAAAATGAGATAGTTTGGATTCAAATGGTTTATATGTATCCATGCTATCAAGGTCAAAATCATCTTCCCTAAGTTTTTGCTTATCTATATTTGTCCATTAAACTTGATAAATAAAATGGTATAACATGAGTGGGAAAAAAATGATTTTGACTACCCATAATGAAATGATTCAAAGTAATAAGTAATCTAGCATGTATAGAGAAACTAATGTCTAAGCTAACAATGTAAACAAAATTTTAGGTATAATGGGTGAGTTAGGAAAGGGTCATGAATGATTTGTAAGCTATTAGATATAATTTTTTGTTCATTTATTAGTGTTGACCCAATGTTTTAGAGCACTAAATATAGAATTAAAACCATTCCTATAGCCACTAACCTTTTTTTCGAGGGTAAGTTGAGAATAACTTCCCTGGGGATATGTTCCTCTCAGGTGAACCAAAAATCACATTGATAAAAGAGGCTTCCTATTGGTGTAAACAAAGGGATTGTAGACATTTCCAAAATATTGTGAGGTATATGGAAAATAAAGTCTACGTTTAGCTTTGTATTATGTCTATGAGTATTGGAGTAAACCCCTCATACCATGATGTTTGTAAACCTAACACCATGTAGCACATCACAAAAGTAGCTAAGTAGTCTTAAAACTACACAAAATAGTTTCTAAAATAAGTACAAGTAATGAAAAAAAAATGCAAAATAATTTTGTGTAGGAATTCAATTTTTTTATATTTTATACAATCATAATTTAACTAAAACCTTAGACTACACAAAAATCAACAAATATTAAGTAGTATACCATTGCATAAGAAAGAACTATAAATTTTAAAATATATATGTAATATTTCATAAAACTAAGAAATTTTATTGTAGAAAAATAGTCAATTTACATAACCCATAAATTATTTTAAAAATAGAGGTATTGTTTGCTACTTAATCGAATACTTACTAAAAATAGTAATTTATGATTTATGAGTAATATATGAAATTTTTTACCAAACAAAAAGAGGTTTTTAATTTAATCTATATAAAAATAAAAATAAAAATAAATGATAAATTTTTAAATTGAGATGTTTTGAACCAATTAAGAGTTGAACAAGTTGAAATAGTTTCAAGTTAATCATAGAGAAACCCTAAAATGTGCATAATGAAAAATCTAAATTTATAGAAAAATGGATAACTAGTTTTTAAAATTGAAATATGTTTTTGTAGGAAAATATTAAATTGACATAACTCATAAATTAATTACAAATTAGATTGATCTAATTTTACTTATGCAAGAACTTACTAAAAATAGTAAATGATAATTTTTAAGCAAATGAAATATTTTTTTCTAAATAAAAAAATAAGTTTTGATATATTTAGGTATGAAAAAAAATTAATTATTTTGTAATAAAAGGTTAAATGATGCCAATATTATATAAAAAAAACCCTAGTAAAGAGCTAGGGTTTGACAATGTTCGATAATGTGTAAGTTCATCAAAATGTGTACCCTATAATTAATTGGAATTAATAAATTAACTTGAGATAAAACTATAGAAACTAATGTAGAATAATATACAATAAAATATAGTAATGTACAAAGCTAAAAGTAAGTTATAGACAAAACTTGTAAAAAAAAAAGGATACTTATCTCTTAATCTAATTGTTTATTGAATACATATGCTGATATTGGATCTGATATTCAATAAATATGCCTTGTGAATGTGATTATGTTTAAAATAAAGATTCAAGTCATACAGGGATAAGGCTATAAGGGATAAGGGATTAATGTGTCATTGACAGGTAATGTGGCTTTATATTGTTAAATAGTGAATTAGATCTAATATTTGGGTCAATTCACCCTTTCCTATATGTGATATGTCTTCACTCGTACCCTAATTTGATATGTAAATGACCTATAAAGACAAAATTTTAATTCCTGAACAAAATGAAAATAGACATTAAATGTAAAAAGTGGGATGTGGGGTTAAGGAAATAATTGAGATAGCCTTAGAAAACCCATTTTTGATTGAGTGCTAACTACATAGCCCATATGGACCTCAATCTGATGTAGTTCTCCCTCTTAGATGGGTGTGTGCAATTGTGGATCCAACATAATATGTTTTTTTGCCTATGAATAACCTTGGCACAAATATGCAATAATTTGTTTCAGGTTAGAATCTATAGACTAATTAACTATTCAATATGTATAAGAATTTTGTATAGTTTTTTAATCACTGAGAACAAGTTAATTTATTCTTTGCAAGACATTTATTTATATATAATGTTGTATTTTAAATTAGGGAATGATTATCATGCAGAAGGACTGACTCAAAAGGACCAATGGTTATAAAAAATTCCATTTCCAACATAGAAACTCGAAAACTTTTTGTAATTTATATTAGGACAAGACCACACTACGTGATAGGTTTGTAGTTGCATTCTTGTCTAGGTAGTTGCATTCTTATCTAAAAGACCTTAAATGAGTATATATTAACATAAAAGACAAGTTGCAAATCCCCTAAATAGAGTGCGAGAATATATAATATTAACATAAAGAGACTTTAATAATATGATAAGATAAAATAAAACTAGACTTGAGTCACCATGTGCCAATGAGACATTCATTTTTCAATAATAATCTAAATAAGTAGATTTGTGTAAAAATATGTATTTTGAATAACTTATGCTAGTTTTGGGTGTCTACAATAAGAAAGGATTCTTACATGTTGACCAAATCTTATCAATAAGACAAATTTGTTCTCTTGAGTTTATTTTTAGTTATCTTAGATTCTATTTTTAGGAGTTTAGTTTTAGTTAACTTAGTTGTTAATTAAGGTCTTAATTTAACATAACTTTTCATTCAAGTTATTTGTAATTTTTTAATTTTAGCTCTATTTGCTAGTAAAGAATTATGTAATAATGTGGTTCTATAGTTCTTCTTAGAAAATATTTTTGGATATTTTAAAGCTATCATTTTTATTTTAGTATTCACAGAATAAAACCAGCAAGTATATGTATTCTAATTTGAATCCATGAAGGACATATATTATCATCAATCACACTTACAACAACACTAAATTAACAACTAATAATTTTAGGACATATTGGTTGATATATAACTTTAATTTTAGAATAAATCAAAGCTTATTTGCACTCCTTCCATACATCAAAACCTTAATTTAGTATAATATCCTCATTAAATAAAGTTTCATAAGGGATTTAATTCATTATCAGGATAATCATGGATTCAATGAATTCTAATTCTATGAATATTCTCATCTTCAGTGGTAACAACTTTGAATATTGGAGAGATCAGTTGAAGAGAATACTTGTTTAGAAGGGAGTTTGGGATAATATTCTCCATGGGTGCACACCACCTACATATTGAAATTTTTTTATTGAAAATCAAAAAATAATTAAAAATGATGAATAAAAGGTGGATGCATGAGATTTATTCTATCTTCAGAGTGTTATAAACCCAAGCATTTATCTAAGAATCATTGGTTGTAAAAATGCCCATGAGTCATGGAATGCCTTTGAAACTTCATATCAACTATCTATTAAGGTAAGAGAAACAAAACTACAAACTCTTAAAATGAATTTTGAAATTTTGAGGATGTTAGATAATGAAGGAGTTGGAGAATATTGCTTAAGGATAAATGACTCAGTGCATAAAATGAAGGTTTATGGACAAATTGTATAAGATAGTGTTATAATATGAAATTTTTTAAGATATGTACATTAAAAATGGTTGCATATATGTCATAAATTAATGTTAATTAAATCTTTAAGTTGATTTTTATGGATTAAAAATTCATTTTCTAATTCAACATGAAACAATGTAGCTCTTCTCAAGAGACTAGTCATCCATCTTCATCAATTCCAATCAAGTATGAGTGTTTGTTTAATTCACACATATCTAATCAAATGTTAGATAATATATATGATAGGAATATCTTAAGGCTTCAAAATCATCAATTTAATGTTTTTTATGATGCTTATGATGAAAATACTATATTTGCATTGTCATCTATGGCTAATTAACCTAGAAGTTATGTAGAAGTTAGTCAAAAGAAATAATGGTTGATGCTATGAAATTTGAAATAGATTTAATTGAGAGAAAGGATACATAGAATCTTATTCATTTTGTTAAGAATAAAATCTATGATACTACATGTTAGATCAATGAGATATATCCTACATTGCAAGTAACTAAAATGCAAAAAAAATAAGTATTAAAAAAGATACAAAACAGAACACATTACACAATAGATTACATGGAAAACCCTTAAACATAAGCATGGGAAAAATCTATGATAAAAATGGTAGCTTCTAGACTTTGTATTAATCTTATCATCAATATTATTCTAAAACACCTCCTCCATCAACTCCATTAGTTCTTATAAACAAGAACTCAATGCTTACACCTAAAACATTCAAGTTGGGAAACAAGCATAACAATTCTTCCATGATCCAACATCCAACCATGCAAGCTCAATATTGCATGGATCCTCTAACATGATGAATTATAATGGAGAGATCATGAATATTTATTCATTTATAACATAGAGAGAGAGAGAGAGAGAGAGAGTAACATCATAGATGGCTCAACAAATTTACCACATTCCATGTGGGCACTACTGATCAATAGTAAAATGTATGTTTTCATGTGCAAGGTCAACAAAGTAGACCATCCACTTTATACAAGACCTAAATCACTTCCATTTGAATCCAAACATTATCTCCCACTCCACATGTGAGGAAAATAAAAAATAATAGACTCTTGTCTTTTTCTTCTATGTCTACACCAAATTCCAAAAGTTATTGCAATCACCTTTTGACTTTAATCACACATGCAAACCATTAGATCCCTTATAAATTCAACCCATACCTAACCCTTTGTCTTTTTCACCACATGAAAAAGCTATGTGACTACCAAAGACAAAATAAATGTGCCTTGGTGGAGTGTTATGCCCCCACTCCCATCACATTAACCTAATCACACTTGAGAGACCTTCCATGGGCCCTGCCACATCACCAATCATCCACATCATTAACCATCCACATCACTAGCATGGCACATCACCATGAATAGTGATTGTGAATAGTGACTTCACACCTAACATACTCCCACTTGAAGTCAATTTACACAACCTTTTACCACACTTGAGTATTCTTCCATATAACTATTGACTATTTCCTCTATTGCCTTGACATAAACCTAGTAGAATTTTTATTACACTAATAAATATTTTATACCCTAATTATAGTTGTCAACATCTGCTCCTCCATAAAAAAATATAGCATTTGAAGTGACTCTTCACTTCTTTATAGACCAATCCTCCAATTGAGATTCTACCATGAATCACTCACAACTTCTGATGAATCCAGTCTTGTTCTCACCATGGCATAATGAGGCTTTATACTCTTGATGAATCCAATACATAAGACACAACTTGTCTTCTCCTCTATTATAAGATGCTCCTAAGAAGACAACTTAAAAATGAAAGAATTGGGGTACTTAATTTCTCTCCCATATTTGTGCATATCCATCCTTGGTTTTCTCCTCATAACACTTTCATTGCATCCTTATCACCTGAACCATCAAAATACTAATCATGTTGGGGCCTGCATCCAAAAAGAAATCAACACATAGTAGCAACATCTGCTAAACACTTTGGTTCTCTATGAAGGTACTATATATATAGTATTACATGTGTGGTACTTACACCAAATCGTATAGTGACTTTTTCAACATGCAAACTAATATCACCTTTACCTCATCCTTGTATCTATCTCTCTATAATATATATCACCATGTAAGAATCACATTGTTCCAAATCTTTTAATAACAAAAATTTCATGTAGTAATCTTGATATTAGTGAGGAGATAAGATCTCATAGAAGTCAAAACTAGACTTCTCCATATATCCTTTAAAGCTATCAACCTAACACACATTCATTGGACCAATCATAGCTCTTGGGAAGTTGTCACACTACTTAGTGCATCAATGCACCTACTACATTTTCAAGCTTGCATCTTAAATACATCTTACTCTACTGAATGTTTCTAAAAACACCAAATCATGTGCCTCTAATGTTACTCCATGCATATGATCTACCTATCCAACACCATAACCACATGCAAAACACTCCAACACCTTAATTTATATGGTTAACACCAACTTTATCCTTCCAATAACACTAAATCTTAGTTGATCTTATATATTTAGCCTTCAAATACCAATCATATCTCCATGGAATTTTTCCCACTACTCAGTGCACCAATGCACCTATCGAGTTTTAAAGCCTAAAAAATGCAATCAAAATGCATCACTACTCTACCACATATCCAAACACATGTCCTTCTCATTATGGGAACACTAGTTCTCACTCATTTATTTGCATATGCATACTCCTCATCCTAAACTACTTCAAAATAGGTACAAATTCAATTTTATTTGTACCTCCTTCTTTAGCATGGATATTTGTCTTCAACATCTTGACTAACAATATGTGGTCAATAGGACACCACATGATATACCATTTCATTTTTTTATAAGAACCACAACAAGGTCATGTCTTATCCTTGACCTGCTATGGATACTAGATTACTCCTCAAACTATAAATTTGTTTCATTTTCAATAGGAACACTGTGTAGGTTGTTGACTTGTCTAATAGAACTTTTTTAGCTTTCTCCTCAACTCTCTTATGGGATTCTACTTAGCAACATGAAGAGAAAAATATCTTCAGCAAGAGATCCTCAACCTTGATCCATAAAGAGATACTTTCCAAAAGAATGTTTTTTCTTCCTTATTCTTTGACTTGGTCTCTCCTCCTTTCATAATAGCTTTAACTTGCACAAACCAGCCAATAATAGAAATCACTCATAGATGAAGTTTTTCACTGTGGATCTAATACCAGATGTTAAGAACAAAAGATTTGCTACTATATTTTATATCAATGAGATATATAATATAGTGTAAGTAATTAAAATGTAGAAAAAACAAAGTTAAAAAATAATAGACAAAAGGAAACACATTACATAACTGATTGAGTGGAAAACCCTTGCAAATAAGCAAAGAAAAAAACCACAGACAAAATGGTAGCTTCTAAACATCATATTAATATAAACATCAACACTCTTATCAAAAATTTCCTCCAACAACTCATGTTCTTACAACCAAGTACTCAAAACTTACACCTGAAGCATTCAGGTTGTGAACCAAACATAACAATACTTCCAGGATCCAACCTTCAAGCATGTAGTCTCAAGCTTGCATGGATCCTCTAATAGGATGAATTACAATGGATATCACTTGTATATTTATTCATTTAAAACATAGAGAGAATCAGAAAGAGAGTAAGAGAGTAACATCATATGTGGCAAAACAAATTCACCACATTCCTTGTGGGCTCTAGTGATCAATCGTAAACTATTTATTTTCATGTGCAAGGGTATAAAAAGTGGAACATCCACTTCATATAAGATACAAGTCACTTTCATGTGACTCCAAACGTTATCTCTCACTCTACATGTGAGGAAAATTAGTAA
Organism: Torreya grandis; assembly: GCA_037957365.1. NCBI lineage: Eukaryota > Viridiplantae > Streptophyta > Pinopsida > Cupressales > Taxaceae > Torreya > Torreya grandis. Next base: position 4,082,404 of record JARHVA010000049.1, read on the forward strand.
CAATAAACTCTCAACTTCTTCTTCCATGTGCACACCAAAGTCTAAAAGGTGTTGCAATCACCTTTTGACTTTCTCCACACATGTGAACCATTGGGTCCCTTAGAAATTTTACCCACACCTAACCCTTTATATTTTTCACCATTTTATAAACCTCATGTGGCTACCAAGGAAAAAACCCATGTGCCTTGGTAGAGTGTTACACCCCACTCCCATCACATTAACCTGATCACACTTGGGAGACCCTCCATGGGCCCCACCACATCACCAATCATCCACATCACTAACCATCCCCATCACCAACATGTCACATCACCATGAATAGTGATTATGAATAATGATTCATAAATAGTGATTTTGAATAGTGACTTGACACCTAACACAACCTCCATATAATAAATATGTCATTAGAACCAGGTGGATCTACAAGGTCAAATTCAAGAGTGATGTTACAATATACAAACTAGTATTTATATAAAGTTTTTTTAATTCTCTTTATGTAATTATACACAATAGTGTGTTTATGAATTTCATGTATAATGAATTATATGTGGTTTCATGGAATGCAATTATTTAAAGATGTGTTTTCTTTATTCTATGTGTAACCAACCATGTAGTTGTAGTGGATGAGGGTTGACACTTATTTCTACTATGTCTACCTTTCCAATGGATCATAAGTATGACTAAACTTTTTTTTTGGTAGATCTAAAATTTATATTCAATATGATTCAATCCTATTGTGGTTGCGTGTATGTGCTTGATTTTACACTATTTATACCTAGATTATATCCCTTAATGTAAATTGATTGTCTCTCCTTAGAGCTACATGGAAATTGGTGACCACATGTAATAAAATCCATTATCAAGACATAAAATATGCCCATATCTGTATACCCCCATAAGCTTTCAAATAACAATAAACAATAGTCTTCAATATGTAAAACACTATTCATGAGCTTTATTTTTTTTAGCTTGAGTGCCAATACTTCTCCCAAATGAATTTAAATGCCATACTTGATGCCACTTAAGTCTCATGATTGTCGACTGAGATGAAATTTATGTCTAAATAGGGATTATTAGATAATTTGGAGTCATCTTTATTTTTCATGCTACTTAGTTATTTCTCTTTATTCTTGTGAATTATAAAGTGACTTAAATAAATAAAGAGCTAAATTTTATTTCACTTCGCTCACCAACAATTACATAGGAGAGATAGTCTATGAAAGGCCATCTCTTTTGAATCTTAAATCTAATATGGGGGATTTTAAGGTTTGACAATTCCTAGTTTAGTTAAAGGAGTATTTTTTGTGATGGAAGTTTTAAAAGATCCTTTAAGTAAATTGGTATTAGGGTTGAATTATTTCATGAGGAAGTCTTGATGTTTAGCTTGGTCAAGAGCTTAGTTAAGCATTTGAGGAGCAAAAGTTTGAACCTTATATTAAAGTAAAAGAGTTAAATTAGTTTTAAAGAGTTTGAACAAATTGTCATCAGTCATGTTATGGTCAGCCTTATGGAATAGAGATTTCCATCATTTGATAAAATCATTAGTTGATTCTGTGAGAGATTGCTTAGTATATATGAAATGGCTAAGACAATTTTCGGGAAGCTCATTATGTTGAAACTCTTTAACTAGAGGATTGAATAAATCCTCAAGTTTCCAAATAGAATTTTGGGTAAGTTGGCTATACCATTCCAATACATCACTAGTGAAAGTTTTAACTAGAAGTTTAGTTTTGGTGAAAGTATTAGTTGGATCCACTCTTTATAAATATTTCCAAATGATTTGAGAAAGGATGCAGGGTCTTTATTCCTATCATACTTGATAGGTGGAGATATATTAACAATATTAATGGACATGATGAAAAGAGATAAAGGTTCATTTTAGATATTTTGAATAATTTTGTTATTCATAATAGGTTGAGGAATAACATTTCCTAAGGCATCACTAAGAGGCAGAGGAATAAAATTTGGATTGGTTTGAGGATTGAGAACTAGAGGTTGATTATCCATATTGATCAAATGATGGTGTAATTTCATCATTTGAGAGTTGTTATAAGTTTTCATTATGTTTATTTGTTATATGACTTATGCGAGAATTTGAGTAATATCAATTCATAGGTTGGTGTTTGTAGGATAACTCCCCAAATTGGTATTGGGGATAGGATTGTTGGAAGGTGAATTACCAATGGTATTATTGGATAGACTTGTGTCAATTTCACCCACATTATGTTTAAAATTTTTAAGATGAGGATTGTCTTGATAGGTAAAAAAAGTATCAAAACCACCTACTTCATCTTGGGGTCTGATTTAAACCATGTTCCAATCCAATGATGGAGGGGAAGAGGTGCTCCAAGAATGAGGGTTCTCTTGTGAGGAAAAGAGAGGGAGAAATGAATATCCCATATAGTGTCTAAATGGATTAAATTTATCCAATAATATTCTAATAGGGTACTTCATGATGATGAACAAAACCTTAAGGAATGATAAATAGAGAACTAAGTCATCTAGATAGGAGAGCAAGGTCAATAATAAGAGTACATAGTCAATTGGGTTAACTATGTATTGTTGAAAAGTTAGTGGATAATAGTACAAATTTGATTGGGTTAACTTAGTACTACAAATTGGGAAAAACACACTATGATAAGGATATAAGGCTGTCCAGGTTGACTTAGTACTATAACCTGATTGGTAAAAAGGATATAGAGTTGACTAGGTTAACTTAGTACTGTACACAAGGAAAAAGATAGTCTATAAGAGACTATGTCAAATAGAATGATAGTGTGATAGAAATAGGGAAAGATTAAGGGAGAAATTAAAACACCATATAGTGTCTAAATGGATTTAAATTGTCTAATAATATTCTAATAGGGGAATTCATGATGTTTTTAAGGAAATAAATAGAATGTTAAGAATGATAAATAGATAATAGATCATCTATATATGAGAGTAGGGTTAGTAATAAGAGTACATAGTTGACTAGGTTGACTATGTATTACTGAAAAAGGAGTGGATAAGAGTAAAAAGTTGAATGGGTTGACTATGTATTGATGAAAAGGGAGTAGATAAGAGTATAGAGTTAGTGGGGTTGACTTGGTACTATAAACTTAGAAAAACATAATTTGATAAGGATACAAGGTTGACTATGTCAACTTAGTACTATAACCTAATTGGTAAAAGGGTTATAGAGTTGACCAAGTTTACTTAGTATTGCAGGCATGGAAAAATTAGTCTGTAAGAGACTGTGTCAAATAGAATGATAGTGTGCTAGAAATAATAAAAGATATTGCAATATAATCTAAGTAAGAAATGGAAGCAACCACTCAAACAATTAGATCAATGTGAATGATCCAATTGTCACACAACACAAAACCTTATACCAATGTTGGCCAATGCAATTTTTTGCAATACAACATACAATGAGTAGAGAAAAAGCAATCAATTGAAAAGTAAATGCTAACTAAGTGGTCATCCTAAGTGTTTTTAGATTATTATAAAATGTTATTTTAAGTGTGATGGGGAAGTTGGTTGAAAATAGGGAACTAAAAAGGAATATATGGATGGCTTTAGGACATTTATGCTAAAAGGGATCTATGTTGGCAATGTCACTAGCTTGGTATTGGGGCTTACCCCCTCACTTCATACTCCAATAGTGATAAGGGTGTCAGGTTATTTAACAATATATACCATTAACTACATGTTTATACTTGGATAGAAAACCAAGTCATCTTCCCCCTTGGTGATGAAACCGAGTAGATAGGCATTGGCAAGATAAATGTTGAAATACATTTTAAATATTGTGTGATTTGGTAGTGTGTAAAAAAAGAGAAAAATAGTGCAACTAAATCGTATTTTTGAAAAACCACCTAATTAGAATATTTGAGCTACTTTAAGCATGAAAATAACTAAAAATTAAAGTTTGAATTAATTACTAGCATATATTTATTAATTTCTAAATTAAGAATGGCACAAAGTCCATTCAGATGACACTATATGTAGACATTACAAAATAGAGTTGACTAGGTTGCTACTATTTTGTAGAAGCAAGAGTCCTTAAGAACTAAGTAGATCAGGTCAACTTAGTCTTTTAGATAGAAGATAGGATATATAACTAAGTCAACCAAGTTGACTTATTTTAATATAGGATTTTAGTTTTGAAAACTACAAACTTACACAAAATAGAACTATAATGAAGTTATGAACTGAAAGAGAGAGAAGAAAAATAATCTTGGTGGGTTGGAAGATGTTGAGGATTGCAAAATTTCTATTTGAAGTGCCTTGAATGTTAATTTTAAGTTCTACCAACCATGTCAACTAGGTCAACCTAATTTTATGAAAGCTTATTTATTGAAGCCTGTTAAGATGAATTAGTCAACCTGGTTAACTTAGTTTTTTTTATCTAGATGCTGATTGTAGGACTAAGTTGACATGTTTTTGACATAATCTATTATTCTACATGTTGACTAGGAGATTAAGTTGGCATGTTCAACATAGTCTATTATTTAAGACTAAATAAGAGTACTAAGTTGACTTGCTTGATCTAGTAACATGTATCTAATAAAGACATATATAGAAAGAATAGAGTAATTTTTATGTGAATATGTGTTAAACCTATGCATAAAAGCTATAACTATACCAGTCTGGTCAACCTAGTATCACAAATATAGAAAATAATAAAATAATATAAATGAAAAGAATGAAATAAAACCTACAAGGGTTAAATTCACATTGGGTTCACTAGAATGTATGCAATGGGAAATGCAACATATCTACAAATCAATCCTAGCTCAGAGAAGATAGATCTTACTTACATTTCTGATTGGGGATACATTAGATAATCAGGGTCATGACCAATATGGATTTTCTAGACCTAATTAAGGGGTCTCTTACCAAAATAATATACTAGGGAGGGTTTCAAAGCCTCCAGTCAAGAAAAACTATGCAGTAACCCTAACTAGGTCCTATGTTTTCATATTCACTATACTAATAACAAATAAATAAAAATCTAATATAGTGCTCACTAAAGCTTGTGGTATAAAGAGGGGGTTAGACAACATAAAAGTAAACATGTATAAGAGAATCCTAATTAAAATATGTATATGTAAAACCCTTTTTCATGGAGAGATTAACATTATTCAAAAGTTAGTACTTATACCACTTCTATCTACTAAAGAGAGGAGCAAAGTTAGAGATACTTACTTTGAAGATGAAACCATTGAGACTCAATCTCTCCCTTGGACAAAGGTGCTTCTAATAAGTTTTGTGGTTTGTAAGGATCAATAAAAAAGGCCAAAACATCCAAGACTTATCCACAAGATAGGATTCTTCTCCAACTAGAAACCCTATGCTAAGATTCCTCAAGTATAATGGTGGAAGAGAAGATTATAAAGAAGCAAAAATAAATAATAAATCTTGTCTACTTTATAAATATGAAAAATGGATGTATTTGTAGGTGGATCAAATCCTAAACCCTTCTAAATGTTTTAGCTAATAAGTTCGACCCAGTTGACCTAGTATAATAATTTACAAAAACTAACTAGGTCATAGACTAGGTTAGTCAGGGGCTGACCTAGACCCTAATAAGTTTTGTCAATAAGAATACAAGGTTGATGTGGCTGAAATAGTCATGTAAACTATCAAAAAGGGGTTTACGTTGGGGAAAGAGTTAATTTAGGTGGTGAAATTCTAGAGTGTGTAAATAAGAGTTGGTTAGATTGGTAACATGTGGTAATAAAGGGTAATAATCTTATGAATCGCCAATGGTATGCCCACTCCTTTCCCAGTGCACCCATTAGGGCATGCACTTAGAGAGATTTAGACTTGATGAGTTATTTTAAGATAGAAAACATTAGTAATTAATAAAGTGTGAAAATATTATGTGTATATAGTAAACACCTAACATCATATTCCAAGTTACACACTAGTTTCTTTCCTTAATCCATTTTTAGTGGTTGGCATTCCTGAGTGGCCTAGATCCACCTAATGTACTTGAGAGGAAATAGAGTTGACATCACCAATTAGATATTCCAGTCACATCACATGATTTTAGTTTTAGATGCATCTACTACACATGCGTAAGAAATGATGAAGTCGTAGTCTACTTAATTTACTTATCCACCTACATGAGAGGGTTGGATACACCATCATTTCAATCCAAGTTATTCATAGGTCATAATCCATCTATTAGGAATGGGCAATACTAGATTCAAAATTGGATTGAGTTATTAAGCCACCCACACATGATTATTGATCAAACCATCAACTTTATCAAATTTATTCACAAATTGATCAATATATACAAGCACACACGAAATTTGTCACTAGGTTTATGCATTGGTTCACATACCTAGTGAGGTGTATTTGTTCTTTTCCTCTCTCCTAATTACTAAGTTTTACTCAATTTAGTCTTTGTTTTTGATATATCTTAAGTAAGGAATAATTTATTCATGTTTTAATTTCAATATATGCATTAGATCATGCTTCACATATTCAAACCTATATTCACGAGCTTCAACTCTTATGCAATTTAAAGTATGCTTCTTTTTTGTTTATTCTAATCATTTCACTTTGTTGTATTTATAAAATAAAGGGGAGGCAAATATAATTTTACAAAAGCATTATTTAAGTGTTAAGAGTGTTAATTGAGACCTCCTATCCCTAGCTTAGCCCTAGACCTATCCTAGATCTTATTTTAACACTTATCTAGCCTTTGTGTAGGCCATATGTGTCCCTAGTCAGTGATAAAGTGGCCACATACCCTCATTTCCTAGTTGTGGCCCTTTTTGCCTAGTGTTTTTCCATCTAGACACTAGTGCCAATATAAGGACACTAGTGCCACATGGTGCTAGTGTCTCCAAAATGGCTCTAGTGTCCTTTGCACTATATTTTCCCAAATGAATATATTTTCAAACCTAAACCCTCCTAAGGTCAACCTAGACTACTTTTAGCACCTCTAAAAGCATAAGAATGTTATATACATGAATTTTAGACCTCTAAATTCTAGATGGATATAAAATTCAAAATACACATTCAAAATCATAATACAGTGTGCACAGTTAAGGTTATCAATACCTATTTTTCCCTACTTCAGCATATTATCATCTATACAAACCCTAAGCTTAGATTACTTAGATTTCTAGTGGTAAGCACATTCAAATCACTCAAGTCCACTATCATACTAGCATAACTTGCACTTGCACCATCACTTAGGTGGGATGAACTAAATTAGATTTTATCAATTATATGCCTTAACACTATAGAGAATTAGGGTTTGATCATAAAATCAATAATAATAGGGAACATACACAATTTTAGAACTCATGCACATAAAAATAGACCTCTTAGATCCAAACATAGGTGCACCTAGAACTTGAGATAGTCCTACATAGAGGACACTACTAATAATATCAAGACACTTCTAATTACATTGCTATTGTCCAATAATGGTGTTACTATTTAAGAGGGAATATAATAACTATATATAGTTTGTGACACTTAGACTAGCTTCCACATCAATTTATAGCACCCAGATCACCAGTCTCAGTGATTTTCCAGTTAAGTCATTACTTATACTATTTATTACTATTATTAGAAAGGTCAAAGCTAGTCAATTTTGTAATAAATCAATGTTTGTATTTATTACATATTATTACCTTGATTTAGCTTACTCATCCCTTTAACTAACATAGGATTTACACTATCTAAGTCCTAAAAGGTTAAAATATTTTATAATATATCATAATTGATATGATGCAAAAATATATATTGTTAGCATTCTAATGAATCTAGCGGTATGTGATTTGTATAAGTATTGTGTAAGATCTTGTCTTATTTATTGAGAGCAGTGAGAGATTAGATAGGGCACCATGTGGGCCATTGGTCACCTTAGGTTAAAATTGATAATATAAATAGTTAAAAAAAAGTAATTATTAATTTCATTTTAAACCTATTATAATTTTTTGTAATTACTAAATAATGAAAATGTTGCAAAGGTGAGCTATGCTTCCAACTCAATTTAATGATTCTGAGTTGTTGTGGAGATTAATTCAAAGTGAGGATTAGTAAAGAATAATCTCTTAAAGAATTTTGACTTTTGATTTTTGTCAAAAAAATTTAGTTTTTGTATTATGTTTATTGCTACAATTTTTTCCAAAGTGCATGTTCTTATCAAGGGTCATTGCATTGGTTTGTTTGAATGCCGAATTATCCATGGTTGTGTCCAATGTAGTGCATTTCTATCTACACTACTATCCATAGTAATGTGGGCCTATATTTTTTGTAATTTAAGGCTAATATTATGTTTGTATATTTATTTTTGGTTATAAATTATAATAATTGGAATTTTATTGTGCATGTAGATTGATCTTAAGGCTCAAGAGTTTCATCATGGCCATATTATGTAGACTATTCATGGCTTACCTTTATCAAATTTTGATGTTTCTATGTTGGATATATCTAGCTTTGGTGATATTATATGGCTATATCACATGGTGTATGACATGCATATGATGACTGCATTAGCTAATATATGGGACCCACATACATGTAATTTTTGGTTGCTCACAAGAGATAGATAATGTTACTTTGGAGAACATATAGTGCATTTTATAATTACTTATAGTAAGTGTTCATGTAGTGTAAGATAAAAGATAGAGTATTTATGATGCTCACTGGTATTTGATATGACATGTGAGAGGTGATATATATGTTGTAGAGGAATACACTACTTTATTCTTTGATATTGTAGTGTTGGGGGTTTCTTGATTATATAAATTTCTATGTGATTTTCTTGTTGATTTTGTGTGTGTTGATGAAAGAGGTGTTTAAATTTCATATAGGATGATTGATATTTTTTTTAGTATTGATTGTCATGGTACACATTAGTATTGGGGTTGAACCATGCTATCTCACTTGTATATAAATTTTCACAAGCTTACTCGAGAGGGGTATGATGAATGCGTAGGCTCAACTATATTATTGCATTATTGGACATGTGAAAACATATCCATTATTAGACCTATTAAGATTACCTTAGATATATGGGCCCATTAAAATATGTAAGCCTAATTTTGGATAAGCATGAGTTTGATTATTTGATCAAGTACAAAGGATTATTGTCATAAATTAGATTAGTTGACACCCATTGATATTATTTGGACACTATACTAAGGTTTTTAAGGATGGAAAGATGATGTCATGGAGTTGCATCGTATCTATCTTAGTTTTAGGATCCATGATTTATTTCCTATTGTATATGAGTTTTTTAAATTTGATCATGTGACATAATAGTTTGGCATTGTGCAGGGAGTGCCTTACCAATTATGATATGGTCACAACTAGTGAAAGACAACAGAAGCATGGGAGGAATCTTAACCTTCAATGATATATTTGGTTCCCTTGCCTATAGATGAGGTGGATGAGGCTATATTATTTTTTATGTTTTTGATGTTGATTTTTTATATCCATTGGTGGAGATAAAACAGATGGCCATATTTATTCCTAGTGGTTTTCATAATTGCTCTAGACACATATCCAAGAGTGTTTGGTGTAGGTGGTGACTATATTTTTTATATGTTTAGTGATATTTTTTTAATTATAGAAGATTAAAATATGTGACAATTTATATTATTTTTATATATGTAAGAGATGATGAGTATTGATCATTAGTGATATATGTTATTATTCATGTGTTGACTAGACATGTTCCTGATAATGTTATTCTAGATGGTATTTTTGAGTGAACTAAGGTGATCCATTATTTGATAGAGTGTATATTATGACCACTTCATATATCCATATAGTGGATAGAGTCTAAAATATCCAAAAAAATTGAGATAAGCTAGTGATAAACTAAGATCAATTATGAGTGGAGTTATCTTAGAGTTAGATACCTCCACCATCTATATATTTAGAGTTGAGTTATAACATATTTTTAGAGTATGTTCACTTATAGGAGGAATATACTACACTTAAATAGATATTGGACACCTTTGAGGACACAAGGATATCTAGGTCTAGATCACATAATGTGGTGGGTGCTCTACTTCTCGAGCACTCATAGTTGATAGAAATGATAAATATGTTGAGTATACTTTGATTATTAGTGGCTAAGGGCCAATTGTAGACTAATGATATTGTATGAACACTTTTTAATATGTATGGCCATTTTTTTATGGATTACATATGTTTTTTATATGTTATGTTATATGGCATTTATCTTTTTGCATTTTTTTAACTTTTTAGAAAATTGTCTATTTAGATGGATGCAAAAATTCATCATATGGATTGAACATTACAGTTGCATTATGTGTATTTAATTTACCATGTTTGATTTGTAGTGGTGTTGACTTTAGAATGAATACTTAGATGGGTACCTTATTATTTATAGTATATAAAGGGTATTATGTTGAAATAATTGTTTAATGAACATTGTTGTCTTTGATATAATTTGGTAAATAAAATGAATGTGGTTTAATAGTTGGTGTATTGTATGATTTATTCATTATGTTATGACTATTTTGAAATGAAATAAGTCCTTTATTAACAAGTTCATTAATATTTTCCTGAAGGACATAAAAATAATTATCATGATGATTGTTAATGCCATGATAATTACAAAATTATTGGCATTTTATTTTATCTAAATGATGTGAAGGATGATAATAATTAGGGAATAAAGTAGTTAGCTTTTTATCTAATAACTTTGGTAACATATCATGTGGGCGTTCATTAGAATAAATTATCAATGTTGATGTGTTATTTATGGGAAAGAGTAATTATTATCAATAAATATAGGATTATAATACTTTCCTTTATGTAGGACTATGACTTGCTCAAATTGGTTTCAACATTATGTACTAAAGTATTGAATTATGTTTCTTGATTAGTGCATTTATTGCGGTAATGTGTGATTCTAGATGTATTTGCATTAACTATAGGTGATTTATCTTCTTGAAATAGTTTAGTTTCCTCTTAAATATGACTTAAAATGATAAAAAGGCCTAATTATTCTTCTGTTGATAAGCCCTATAACAAACAACTACAAACGATTCACAAATATTATAAAGTAGCTTCTCTTTTAATTGATTAATAAGACCTCAAAAAAATATGTATTCTAATTTGAAATCTATGGATTGATAAATTAGTTAATGCACAATAGTTTTAAATCATAAGATGTAACCATAAACTTATTCATTTTATCCTTGGTGCAAATAGGGTAGCTTTTCATAAGTCACCTTAGGTCCCTTATTTTGAATATATTTAATAAAAATGCTTCTTTCAGCTCAAGATAAGTAGATAAGGATCCAAAAGGAAGAGATTCAAACCAAAAAATTTCACACCCCTCTAAGGATTTAGGGAATAATTGTAATAATAAATGGCTACCATTATACCCACACATGGAGTCACAAAAATATTTAGGGTATAAGTAAGGCTCATAATTTCCATCAAATATGGAAAATGGATGGTTTTAAAAGTTAGGAGTTAAGGGTTAATATAAGATATTATGCATAATAAGGTTACCAAGAATGGCATTAGACAACACCCAAGCATGATAAAACTTAATTTATAATGATAAATGGTGGACTTGTGATTTTAAATCACCTAAAACATGCATTAAGTAAATGACCTCTTGAGAAGGCATATTAAGGTTTTTAAGAGGTTCATTTAAGGGTCGATTTAATCTTAGCACTTTGAACACTAATCTAAATGGGAAAAAGATACTAAGGAAAATATTCCTCTATAAATGTTTTTGGTTGTGAATATTCATTGAGTTTTGATATAGTTTTAATGTGGATATGCGTGTAGACATCCAATTCCTAACACCATTATGTTAAAATTGTCAATCTTGCTCAAAATTTACTAAAATGCACAATTTAGTCCAAAATCACTTAAATGCGCTAAATGGTTTTAACTTGTCATATACAAGTTCTAATTTAGGCTAATGTATCCTAAATGGGATAATGTATTTAATGTTATTATTAAATTTTATCAAAACATTTTGAGTAAAAATTATGATTTTGTATTTTGGTTCTCTAGATCACTCTTTTCATCTAACTTGTAAGCACACATCATGTGCCTATGTTATTTTATGTCAACAGCATTGTAAATGGGATAATGGTTTGCACATAACTAACATCACCTTATAATTCCTCTTGAGTCAAATTATAACCTAGTAATAGGACATTTTGACCATTTTGATTAATTGTGCACCAATTTATAAAGAAATGTACTTAAATTGATTAATCTTATGTTGGCCAATTAAACCAAATTATGAGCTTAAGTAATAATTCCATGGAAGTTATTGAATAATTATTTATATGAAATTGGTTCCTATTAACTACATCATTCAGTGAGGCTATTTTTGGGGTTGCATCCATATTCCATAAATACAATAAATATTAGGATTATGGCTTCTCATGCTTATTTAATGCCCCTTCCTCCCAAATCATTATGAGGATATTAATGTATTTTAATTACTTAATTGGATTGATTCATGGCCACACTTCTTGATCTTGAGATGGACAATCATGGTTGATCCTGAACAATTTGTAAAATCTATAAATAGGAGCCCTCTCACGAGCCTAGATTATACATGGTGATGTTGAGATGATTAAGGAGCTTAGCATCCATTATTGATAAAGACAAGAACTCAAAATCAAGGGGGAAAACATGCTTGAAGCTGCATATGGATGGTGGGATGCTCTAAGGAATGTAATTGGTATTTATTTTCTTTCATTGAGTTCTTAATTGTCATTTTCACACCTCCTTGAATAGGTTAGCCTAGATTGTTAGTTCTTTATGCATTTTTCTTGGTTTCTTGACTAATTTTTGATCTAACCATATTTTCAATACATCTCTACATATTGGCATGCTTGGTGGGATGATGCATCCCTCTCAAACATGGAAGACGTTTTGACAATCTTAGATTTTTATTAAACTCATTAAAAAGTCCTTTAACATCAATTTTTAGCTTTTTTTTCTCATGTTTCTAATTTTTTTGTGCATATATAGGTCACATAGTGACTGGTGTTAGTTTTGGGTGACCGGCATTGGTCAAGGCTAATCAACATCGATTAGGTTGTAGGGAAAATACGGCTAATAATTTACATTTTATAGCTTTATTCAAGGTTATTGTAGTCAAAATTAGATTTATATATGTCTAGTCCAAACATTTTCTTAATCTAGAAGTTTAATTTTGGTGATTTTATCCTAACATGGAGATAACAAATATTTTTTATCATATATTTTTTGCCTAAGGTTTCACAGGTGACCGTTATCAATCAATTTTAACTGGCAATGGTTAAGACTCTAATCAGCATCAGTCTTGTGGCAACTGACATTGGTTAATATTGACCAAGGTTGGTCTTTATGTGTGAAAAATAGAGAACCCAAGAGCAAAAAATCCAACGTTGCTTATTTCATTTCAAATTTTTCTTCAAATATAAATAGGACTCTTTAATTTTTATTGCAGGACCCATGAGGAAAAGTGGTTAATTGAGCATGATTAAATCTATAACCTTCCCTTTGGTGTTTAAAAGGAACCTAGATCTTGTATGTTTAAATATTGAACCTTCCCTTTGGTGTTTAAAATAAATTTAGATGGTTTGATTGAATGTTTTTCAGATTTTTTGTAAACTAAGGATAAATTGCCAAGAAATTCACTTAACATTTCAGTTTGGTGTTATCAAACTCAACTTTCACTTAAATTTTTAAATTTATTGAAGTTATTTCATGTAAATCATTTATCACTTACTTGTTAGATTATTTAAGAAAAAATAATTGCACATGTATGCTCTTCCCCCATCCCTTATAGGGAATTCAGGTGACCAAAAACACCTTTTCATTGTAATTGTGCCTTTGTCTAAGGTGTGAAAATGAAGTTGTATAGGCTCTCCCCAAAACCTATATTATGAGTGATCTATAAACAACCCTAAAGCCTTTTCACTGAAATCATTTTTATTTTTATGCAATTGGCTTGTGGAGGGGAGTTCTTTGCCTCTTCATGAGTTATTTAGGAAATCTTTGACCTGGGGCTTCATCTCTTAACATTGAATTCAACCAATCTCTACGAGGGGGGTATATCAGTTGGGATCTCCTTACTAGGATGGTGGTTTAAGTGGTTAAACGATTTCTATTAGTCATAATTTAGTCCAGAACATATGATCAATTAGGACATCACACTACACTGAGTAATTGAAGGATGTAGTGGTTATGAAAAGGAGTAGATCTTTTCAAAACAAGTAGATTGACCTGGATCCAATTGACGTGTTGCATCCCTTGTGTCAGACACACTTGGGATCATCTAAATGTCATAAATTTTTAAGTTTTAGACAACCCCACTTTCCATGAAGTATTATTGATGTAGGGTGCACTTGAAGGTCCATGTCATCATGTTATCTCTTAAGAGAAGGGGGTGTAAAGTAACCTACCAATTAAAGAACTTTTATTTTGGATGAACACTTAATTTTCTCTCAAGTGCACATATAAAGATGGATTTCAACAATACAAAGTAACCTTATCAGTTTAGGGCTTAGAATGATTATACTTAGTTGTATTTTGGTCTTTTTGGCCTTTACTTACTTGGTCTTTGATTTGAGTCTAACTTACTTGTAAACACATATCATAATAAAAAACATTTTCCACCTTTTCTTGAATAAGGAGGTGTTACATTGGTCGAATCTAAATCATCTTTACCTTGTTTAATTTTTTGTCTTAAATAATGTGTTTATATTATCTAATTAGCATAGTTATGTTGCCTATTTGAGTCTAAACCTCTTTATAAAATCTTTAAGTCCTTCATTGATAATTCAAATTCAAAATTTTACCTTTCTAAGTTATTAGGTTAACATGTTAAATTGGGTTTAATTTCCCATTTAAACTTGACTTGAGTAGCTTCGGTTTAGTTTCCCATTTGGATTGAAGGTAATTTATAGACTTATTATCATTTGATCATGGTGAACTTAGGTCATCAAGTGTATCACTCCCACTCTAAGTTGTAAAACACATTTTATACTACCTTCTTATTACCATGTGGTGGCATTATGTTTCCCATTTGGTTTTAGTTTTATATTTAGGAATTAATGTATGTTTTCACATCTTGATTTTCTTGGTTCACATTGTCACCTTCCTAATCTAAAGGGATTTCTTCTAGTTTCCTAGTATCAACTTCTCAAATTTGAACTATCTTTTACGATATTGATGTATCTTTTAGCCTATGATTGGTGTACTAGTTTACACTTAGGTCTTTGAGTTATCATACCATCTTTTGATTCCTATGATTTCAACCCTACCCAAGGTTTAGTAATTTTGTGATCACATTATTCTATTTATGTGGTACTATGCCACCTCTTTTTTCTTATATAGTCTCTTTTGTGCCTTGTCACTTATTTAGAAAAGATCAAAACATATACCTTGTTTAAATTTTTGAAAAACATTTTCCAAATCTTGGTAAATGTATAGAGCAATATTGTAGACATAACATTAAGGTATAATCATAATAAGGTCTCTTGTGGCCTTAGTTTTGAGGTAGAGCATTTTTATGGTAGACATGAGCACTCCATCTTGTTTGGGGATATCACCATCTTTGAGCCTATTTATTGAAAACCAATCTGATCCATGCCAATTTTTTTGCATCATCCCAATCCTTCCCTTTTTATTTGTGTATCATGCTTGAAGGTTACCATTTTAGTATATCCTCCTTTGATTTTCACACCATGCTCAAAGGTTACCATTCTAGGTTATCCCCCTTTAGATTATACGAGTGATCAAGCTCTATAACATGTTAAAGTTACCATTTTAGGCTATACTCCTTCAATTTGTGTGAGATATCCAACTCTATAACATGCAAAGGTTACCATTTTATGACCTCATTATTTGGTTTGTGTAAAAACCAAACTACGTATCATCTTGTCATTACCATTATAGGCCCCTTGCTGACATTTATTAAGCTTATTATTAAAAAACATCACTTTGATGAGCTAGTCTTTGTTGATCCCTTCTTCAATAGTCTAATTTATGGAGATACCATTATTGAACCAAGGACTATTGTTCATTATGAGCTAACTATTCCCACTTTATAAATTTTATGCTAATCTTCAAGCCAAAACAAGAACCATTACTCCTTAAAGAACCATCTTATGAGGACCAAAATGTGTTCAAAGTCAATATTTCATAACCAATTGTGAAACAAAACCATGATGTTATTGGTGTCCACCCATTTGTGATGAGTTAACCTATTATGAATCACATATTCATATTTTACCTATTTTTAAAGAGCCTCATCTCCTTGACAAGCCAATCTCTGTAGAGTTGTCTGATCTTTTTCCACTCATTGAGGAGTCTCTTTTTGATAGACAAGATTTTGTCAAGTCATCCCTCAAGTGGTTCCCTCTCTTTAATGGAATTCACTTAGATGATCCAATCTATGTTGAACCCTTCCTAGATGAATCAATTTTTATAGATCCCATTATGCCATCATAGGCCATTACTTGTTTGATACCAAGCATTCAACAAGAAATTATTATAGAAATAGCCACATCAGATGAAGAAACAACATTAGAGTTAGGTTCCCTTTTTAAACCAATATCATATTGAGCGTCAAAATTAGAATCACTATCATATCGACATCAGATTTAGAGTCCATTGACTTGGACTCAGCTTCAAAATCAGAGTATGATCATGGTTATTACAACATTGGTTATAATTGCCTTATAGATCAATTTGAGTATATTTATGATCATTATATGATTTTTAAAGATGATTACTTTAGCATCGACATAGGTTATCTTAATATCATCTACAAGGATTGTGATGCATTTTATCACCCCATTACCCCCACCCAACATAGCCATTATATTGATATTCCACCTCCCACAAGCATTTATTAGGACTGATAGAATAACACTTTGTTGAACTGCATCCATGGTGATATACCATTTGCATAATCTCAGGGGGACTAAGAGCAAATTTATGTATAAGAAGAACAATCTCCCAGTGAAATCTTTTTGAAAGTGCTAGGGAACAATCATAGCTCAATCTTAGCATCTTTTAGTTAAACATTTTTAAAGGTGCTATAAGATAATCAAATTCAACTATTAACATCTCTTCATGAAACCTTATCATAGGTGATAAGGGATAATCAAGACAAATTCATTGGTGATAACCTCATCAAGGTGCTAATAGTTGAGAATAAATGTTCTTCACTACTAGATGAAGACATTATCAAAGAACAAATCATTATAGCTTCCAATCTACAACATAATCAGAGGGTAGTTACTCTCAAGATCAAATAATAGAAAAATTTGGTGGTCCTATTGAGAGAATATTAAGAGATCTTCAGCCCAACCACAACAAAAATTATGTCTAATCTAGAATTAGCAACATGTGTCTGCCTAAAAATCTTGATCTTCATTTGTTTCCCATTTATTATACACTCTATTATCATCCACCATTTCATTACCCATTTATCCCATTTATCATGTGACTAAAATAATTTACCCTCCTTAGCCACACTTTCCTTTATAGAGGCTACAAATATTTCTTGTCTCAATGTTTGAATGAATTAAAAATAACAAACAATGAAGATCACAAACCCATTATTGAGATTTAGATATGCTATAGGTTCTTAATAAAATAATTTTTTTGAAAGAGTGTTGGATAGAAATTTTATGATTGATTATTATAGTTGTCTCATATGTTGACTAAGACGTGCATCTCCATGTCAACAAGATCAGCTATTTAGATGAGGTGTTGGGTAGCAATTTTTTTGATTGCTTATTCTAGTTGTCTTATATATTTACTAGGACGAGCATCTCCATGTCAGCAAGAGTAGCAGAACCCATTTTTCATTAGCCATTTTACCCTCCATTTTCCCTTACCTTGTCTCTTGGGGGAAACCCTATAGACCATTTTATTCTAGTCATTTTATAGTATTATGTTTTATTTGTATCATTGTTTGAACTATATCAACATGATGTCCTTTAATTCTATATAGGCAATGCTCAATTTTTATTGAGGTCAACTCGATCACCTTTGCCATGATCTCACTATTTTTTGAGAAATTGATTAAGTTTGAATGCTCTTTCCATTTTATGAGCAACCTAATCCATGATCTTGATATTTTTTTAGCATACTAAGCCAATCATCACTTAGTGGTAACTTTGTTTCCACTATAGCCAATTATTTTCTAATCATTTTCCTTGTACTATTTTTATTATATTATTCCTTTACTATTCATCAAGGCTTTTTTTCAGCCATCCTACTTACCTCATTTTGATCTTGGTTCCTTTGGTTCTTCTCATAACTTTCATGATGGGATTTTGATCTAGTTTCAATAGTTTTAAAATTTTGTGTTGAGTGATAGTCTATGTAAGTAGTATGACATTTGATCTAGCAAGTTATCTTTCATTAATTATCTTTTTTGGTATCACTAGTTATAATTACCTATGGGAAAATCATAATTATATTTGATACCCCTATTTATAACCACCTTAGGGTAAATTAGAATTATGATGTTGTTTACTAATTATAATAGCGTATGGAAAAATTAGGTACAATGTTTTTTAATCATGTATTACCACATCATCTAGTCATTACTATAATCGTTTGCCTTGTTGTTTGCCTTTATTTGTGAACTTGTTGTGACTTGGTCAGTTTTTCATTACCTTTAGGTTGGCAAAATTACTATGACTTAAGGTTATAATGGGATTTTGTAAGTTGTGCTCAATTCATGTTGAGGTCAACTCATTACCCCATTTTCATATGCTCTCACCATCTTATAATCATTTTAAGTTGGTGCGATCTTTTCATTTCATAAGCACTCTTTCCAATACCCTCACTATTTTATGAGTTAGACCATTTTGTATCTCTTAATTCTCAATCGAGTCGAGATACTTAGAAAATTACAAAAACATTTGTTTATTTGATTGTTGTTTGTTTCTTCTTTTGTTTTGTTGGTTGTTCTTTCTTTCTTTGTGTTTCCAAGTACATCTTGATTATCCACATGGATCTTGATTTTTCATATCTTGATCTCATGTTATTAATATTGTTATTACTTTGTTTTAAAAAAATATTTTTCCTACTTATTTCATGATTATATATATCTTGATTTTAAGTTAGGTTCATTTTTTTTCTTTTTCTTTATCTTTTCTTGTTTTTTAAATGTAAATAGTTTTAACTCTTGTATTAACCATTATCCTTAGCCATATGTACTCACATTTAAACTAGATCCATGTAATTGAAATATAATTTCATTATAATTTTCTCATACTTATGATGCATAATTTAATTTTGCTATAGAAAGCACTTTGTGATTTGGATTCAAGTCTCAATGTCGATGTAGCTATGATGAACAACTCTCAAGATCAAAAAATATAAACTAGGTACCTATGGATTATCATGCACCTAACTCTATGCTTAGATGTATATCTCTTGGCATACACCATGAGTCTCATCAAACTCTGGTCAGTTTTCTTCATCCCTCATTCTATTATCTCTTGATTCTAGGTGAACTACATTGGCTTGAGGTTAATTTGGACTATGTAGGTAACACTTAGATACATGGCATATCTCAGGTCAACTCAGCCATCTTCAATCTTATTTTCATCTCTTTCATCACTTTGTGTATTCTTGTATGCCTAGCTTTTTGTGACTTTTTTAAAGTCAATCCACCATCACATGTATGTCTACACCTACTCATCTTTAATCTATGTAGTATAACTTACCTTTGCTCATTTTAGTGTGCAACTTGTCTCAAGATTGATCAGTTCCAAAGTGTGCAACTTGCACCCTAGCTTTGGGTGTATTCAAAATATGTTTCTTCTATTTTTGTATGTGTCCTTCCTATTACCCCTATCTTTAGGGTCCATTTTATTCTAATTATATTTTTATCACTGATGAAATCAATGCATGCAAGCATTAGCTCATCTATATTTAATATGTTTTATGGGTAAATCTTGGTTCCCTCTCTTTTCAAGACTCCATCCTTCTCTTTCATCTTAGTATGTCCTCTCAAGGGGCATCATGAGTCATTTCCAATTTATTCTTGAAAACTCTTTTCTTTAAAAAGATATTGCTTCATTTATTTTATTACCACACCTTCTCAAATAGGGGTAAAATGTAGACATCCAATTCCTAACACCATTATGTTGAAATAGTCAATCTTACTCAAAATTTGCTAAAATACACAATTTATGCCAAAATCACTTAAATGTGCTAAATGATTTGAGCTTGTCATATACAAATGTTGATTTAGGATAATGTATAACTAAATGGGGAAATGAATTTTATGTTGTTATTAACATTGATTAAAACATTTTGAGTCAAAATGATGATTTTGCATTTTGGTGTTCTAGATCACTCTTTTTTTATAATTCATAAGCACACATCATGTGCCTATGTAATTTTTTGTCCATAACATATTAAATGGGATAATGTTCTATATGTAACTAACATTTCCTTCTAATTCCTCTTGATTCAAATTATGACCGAGTAATATGATATTTTAACCAATTTGATTAATTATACACCAATTTATAAAGAAATGCATTAAAATTGATTAATCTTACTTACACAAGTTAAACCAAATTATGAGATTAAGTGAGAATTCCATGGAAGTTATTGAATATTTATTTATTATAAATTAATTCCTATTAACTACATCATCAAGTGAGATCATTTTTGAGGTGGCATCCTTAAGTCATAAATGGAACAAATATCAGGATTATGGCTTCACATTCCTCTTTAGTTCCCCTTCCTTCAAAATCATTAAGAGGATATTTATGGATTTTAATTACATAATTAGATTAATTCATAGCCACACATCTTGATATTGAGTTGGATGGTCATGGTTGATCCTAAACAATTTGTAAAATCTATAAATAAGAGGCCTCTTACTCATATTTTTAAGCTTAATTTATGTAATGTTATAATGAAGGATTATCTTCATAAATCATTTGTGTAGTTTGATAAATGCTTTATTTTCAATAAGATATCTTCATGTGATAGGGATAGTTTGATTTCACATCATGAACCAAGATTATACTCGGTGATATTGAGATGATGGAGGACTTTATCACCCATTGTTGACAAAGAAAAGAACTTAAAATCAAGGTGGAAAACATGTTTAGAGCCACAAATTTATGGTGGGATTATCTTGGGAAGGTAATTGGTATATGATTTTTTTCATTAAGTTATTAATTTTCACTTGCACACCCCATTGAATAGGTTGGCCTAGATTGTTATTTATTTATGTATTTTTCTTATTTTCTTGACTAATTATTGATATAACCATATTTGTAATCTATCTCTACAACAAGATGTAACATTATGAGTAATAGGATCCTCTTATTCACATAATTTACTAGGTAGAGGGGAATGAGAAATAACATCAAAAAATGTATGTGTGTTCTCATCATAAGGAGATGGTAACATAGAAGTCTCTAGAGAATGAACATGCTCATCATCACTATAGACATAAATATCAACATACTAACCTCATCGTAATCACTATATTTTTTATGATCATAAGGAATTAAAAGTAGAATATTCTTGGTTTCCATTGTAAGTGGAAATATGGTAAGAGGATAAGTAGGACACATGGGATCACTAGATATATTGTGTAGTGAAAGAGAGGTAGTTTTATCACTATTAGGGTTTAAGTAAATCTCATGGAAAAAACAAGGGGAAAGGGTTGTTCATAAAAAAACGTCGTCCTTAGGGGTAGATAACGAGTTAAGAAAAGGGAAATAATCAAAACAAGGAGGTTGTTGGCTAGGAAAGGTAGTGTATAAAGGAGATGTTGAAGTAAAATTATGAGTAGAATCCAAATTCTCATCTATAGGGGAATTTATAGAGGAAACAATAGGTGTGACGAAAGAATAATAATAAGGGAGACTTAATATGAAGTATAAAGTATGTGCTAAAGAAGAATTTAGATATGTTTCTAAGGAGGATCTAAAGAGGGATCCTAAAGAACATCATGTGTATTAGGGTATGTCTTGTGGGATTTGAATTTATAAGGGTGAATGAAATGGATTCCCTTAGAAAAAGCAAAGATAATTTAAGTGTTCAAGGGTAAGATTCATCAGTTTGGATGGTAGGTGGTAACTTAATTGATGGTAAGTAATTAGGGTTAGACACCTTGGGTTTTAAGATAGGTTTTAATGTAGACGATAAGGGAAGATCATGGGTAGATCCCAAGTGTACCTCCAAGGTGGAGAATAAATAAGTGACTGTAGATGGAACTAGGTGTGATTGAGGAAGGATCTAAAGAGTAATTCATAATAGCATCTAAAGGTTATTCCAAAGAGGAATATATAGATGTGCCTAAGTAGGTATCAATAGGTGTTCTTATGGGAGAGTCTAAAGTAAGGTTGAAAGAGGGTTTAGAGGATACTCTAAAGAGGAATCCATGGATGAATCAAAATATTTTTTTTCCTCTTCTAGGATAAAATTACAATGAGATAATTTGGATTCAAATGGTTTATATGTATCCATGCTATCAAGATTGAAATCATCTTCCATAAGTGTTTGCTTGTTTATATTTGTCCATTCAACCTGATCAAATAAAATTATTTTAACTACCCATAATGAAATGAGAGATCAAATATGCTTAGATAATAATGATTCAAAGCAATAAGTAATCTAGCATGTATAGAGAAACCAATGTTTAAACTAACAATGCAAACAAAATTTTAGGTATAATGGGTGAGTTAGGAAAGGGTCATGAATTATTTGTAGGCTATTAGATATAATAGTTTTTTCATTTATTGGTGTTGACCCAATGTTTTAGAGCACTAAATATATAATTAAAACCATTTTCTATAGCCACTATCTTGGTTTTAAGGGTAAGTTGAGAGTAAAATCCCTGGGGATATGCTCCTCTTAGGTGAACCATAAATTAGATTGATAAAAGAGGCTTCTTATTGGTGTAAATAATGGGATCATAGACATTTCCAAAATACTATGAGGTATATGGAAACTAAAGTCTATGTTTAGCTTTGTACTATGGATATGAGTATTGGAGTAAACCCCCCATGCCATGATGTTTATAAATAGAACACCATGTAGCCCACCTCAAAAGTAGCTAAGTAGTTTTAAAATACATAAAATAATTTCTAAAATAAGTACAAGTAATGAAAAATTTTAAAAATAAAGAAAAATAATTTTGTGTAAGATTTTTTTTTATTTTTATATTTTATAAAATCAGAATTTAACTAAAAACTAAGACCACACAAAAATCAACAAATAAAAAGTAATATTCTATTGTACAAGAAATAACTAGAAATTTTTAAAAATATATGAAATATTTCATAAAACCAGGAAATTTTATTGCAAAAAAATAGTCAATTTATAGAATCCATAAATTATTTTGAAAATAGAGGTATTGTTTTCTACTTAATCCAATACTTACTAAAAATAGTAATTTACAATTTATGAGTAATCTATGAAATTTTTTTCCAAACAAAAAGAGGTTTTTAATTTAATCTATATAAAAATAGAAAAGTTGATAAATTTTCAAATTAAGATGTTTTGAACCAATTAAGAGTTAAACAAACTGAAATAATTTGAAATTAATCATAGAGAAACCCTAGTATGTGCACAATGAAAAATCTGAATTTATAGAAAAATGGATAACTAGTTTTTTAAATTGAGATAGGCTTTTGTATGAAAATAATAAATTGACATAACTCATAAGTTAATTACAAAATAGATTGATCTAATTTCACCTATGTAAGTACTTACTAAAAATATTAAATGATAATTTCTAAACAAATGAAAAAAAAAATTCTAAATTAAAAAAATAAGTTTTGATCTATTTAGGTGTGAAAAATAAAAACATTTAATTAATTTGTAATTAAAGGTTAAATGATGCAAACATTATATAAATAAACCTAGTGTAGAGATAAGGTTTGACAATGTTTGATAATATGCAAGTTCACCAAAATGTTTACCCTATAATTAATTGGAATTAATCAATTAACTTGAGATAAAACTATAGAAACTAATGTACAGTAATATACAATAAAATATAGTAATGTACAAATCTGAAAATAAGTCATAGATAATAACTTGTAAAAGAGAAATGAATACTTAGCTCTTAATCTAATTGTTTATTGAATACATAAGTTGATCTTGGTTTTGATATTCAATAAATAAACCTTGTGAATGTTATTATGTTGAAAATAAAAATTCAAGTCATACAGGGACAAGGCCACAATAGGGGACAAGGGCTTAATGTATTATTATCTGGTAATGTGGCTTTATATTGTTAAATAGTGAATTAGATCTAAATATTGGGGTCAATTCACCCTTGCATGTGTGTGATATGTCTTCATCTCTACCCTAATTTTATATGCAAATGACCTATAAAGACAAAATTTTAATTCCTGCACAAAAAGAAAATAGGCATTAAATGTAAAATGGGGGTGTGGGGTTAAGAAAATAATTGAAATAGACTCAGAAAACCCCTTTGTGATTGAGTGAAACCTACATAGCCCATATGGGACTCAAGCCAATGTAGATCTCCCTCTTAGATGTGTGTGTGTAATTTTGGATCCAAGATAAAATGTTCTTTTACCAATGAATACCCTTGGGACAAATATGCAATAATTTGTTTCAACTTAGAATCTATAGACTAATCAACTATTCAACATTTATAATAATTTTGTATAGATTTTGATCACTGAGAATAATTTAATTTATTCTTTGTAAGACATTTGTTTATATATACCTTTGTATTTTAAATTAGGGGCCCATTAGCATGTAGAATGACTGACTCCAAAGGACCAATTGTAATTAAAAAATCCATTTTCGACATAGAAACTTGAAAAAAAATTATAAGTTATGTATGGACAAGACCACACTACATGATAGGTATGTAGTGCACTTTATCTAAGTAGTTACATTCTTGTCCAAAAGACCTGAAATGAGCATATAGAAACATAAAATACATGTTGGGGATCCCTTAAATAGAGTGTGAGAATATATAATATTAACATAAAAATACTTTAATAATATGATAAGATAAAACACAACTAGATTTGAGTCACCATATATCAATGATCCATTCATTCATAAATAATAATCTAAATAATTAGAGTTGTGTAAAACTATGTATTTTGAATAACTTATGCCAATTTTGGGTGTCTACAATAAGAAAGGATTCTTACATGTTGACCAAATCTTATCAATAAGTCAAATTTGTTCTCTTGAGTTTATTTTCTGTTATCTTAGAGTCTATTTTTAAGAGTTTATTTTTAGTTAACTTAGTTATTAATTAAGGTCTTAATTTGACATAAATTTTCATAAAAGTATTTGTAATTGGATAATTTTAGCTATATTTACTAATAAATAATGATGTAACAATGTGGTTTCAAGTTCTTCTTGGAAAATATTTTTCGATATTTTTAAGCTATCATTTTTATTTTAGGTATTCACAAAGGAAATCTAACAAGCATATTTATTCTAATTTTAATCCATGTAGGATATATTTTGTCATCAATCACACTTAAAACAATACTAAATTAACAACTAATAATTTTAGGACAGATTGATTGATCTATAACTATAATTTTAGAATAAATCAAAGCCGATTTACACTCCATACATCAAAACCTTAATTTTGTATCAGAGCCTCATTCAATAAAGTTTCATAAGTTATTTAATTTGTTATCAGTAGAATCATGGATTCAATAAATTCTACTTCTATGAATATTCTCATCTTCAAAGGCAATAACTTTGAATATTGGAGAGATCAATTGAAGAGAATATTTATTTAGAAGGGAGTTTAGGATAATATTCTCCATGGGTGTATGCCACCTACGTATTGGAAATTTTTTACTTAAAATAAAAAAAGAACAAAAAATGATGAATAAAAGGTGGATGCACAAGATTTATTCTATCTTCAAAATGTTATAAACGCAAGCATTTATTCAAGAATCGTTGGTTGTAAAAATGTCCACAAGGCATGGAATGCCTTTAAAATTTCATATCAATGATCTATTAAGGTAAGAGAAACAAAACTACAAACTCTTAAAATGAAATTTGAAATTTTGAGGATGTTAGATAATGAAGGAGTTGGAAATATTTCTTAAGAATAAATGACTTAGTGCATAAAATGAGGGTATATAGGCAAATTATACAAGATAGTGTTATAATATGGAAAATTTTGAGATCTTTAAATAAAAATGGTTTCATATTGTGATCACTCTTGTGGAGTATAAGGACATGAAAACTACAAGTGTTGATGAGTTATTTAGTTCTCTCTTGTCCCATGAGGATAAGATGAGGCTATATGTAGGATATCTATAACATGCACTTGAAACCAAGGTAAGAGTTTCAAAGACCGAAGATAAAAATAATAATAATAATCAAGGGAGTTTACAAAACTAAAATTCAAAGGTAAAATTGTAATCTAAATTTATAGGTAAAATCAAGAGATACCTTGTCATTATTTTAAAAAAGTATGACACTTTATAAAAGATTGTAGGATACTGACAGTTAAGTATCAAGTTAATCAAGAGGATGAAGATAAGGCATTCCAAGATTTAAAAAAAAAGTGAGGATAAATAACACTCAGATTATTTTATTAGATAAATTAAATAATTTATTTTTTCTTGATTCAAGTTACTCAAATCACATGATAAGTGACAAAGATGGTTTTAACAAGTTAGATGATTCTTTTAAAATCTAAGTACAATTTAGAGATGGAAAGTCCTTCCAAATTGAAGGAAAAGAAACCATATAGATCATCGTAAGTCAGTATAAGGTTGAAATAAAATATTTTTATTTTCATCTAAATTTGTATCCTATGAGTATTGATCATAATATCATAGGATATAGTGATGAAATCAAAGCATACAAGTTTTATAACCCTACCAGTAAATCCATAATTGTTAATGAGATGTATGTTGATTATGATAATGTGTGCGCGCGCGCGTGTGTGTGTGTGTGTGTGTGTGTCAAATATTAAGGTTTTTATCATATTTAATTTAATTTTGAGAAATTATAAAATCCTTTTCTAATTCAACATGAAATAATACTAGCTCTTCTCAAGAGACTAATCATCCATCTTCATCAACTCTAAGCAAGTAAGAGTGTTTGTTGAATTCACATCTAGGCAATCAAATGTTAGATCATAACTATGATAGGAAGATATCAAGGCTTCAACATCAGCAAGGTAATGTTTTTTATGATTCTTATGATGAAAATAATATGTTTACATTATCATTTATGGCTAATAAACCTAGAAGTTATGCAAAAGCTAGTCAAAATAAAGAATGGTTGATGCCATGAAATTTGAAATTGATTTAATTGAGAGAAATGATACATGGACTCTTATTCAACTTGCTATGAATGAAATATCTTATACTAAATGTTAGATAAATGAGATATATCCTATAGTGAAAGTAATTAAAATGTGTAAAAAATAAACTATAAAATAAGAGACAAAATGGAACACATTACATTAGAGATTACATGGAAAATCCTTGAATACAAACAATTTAAAAATCCATGATAAAAATGGTAGCTTCTAAAATTCCTATTAACCTTAGCATCAAAATTATTCTACAACACCTCCTATAGCAACTCCTTGAATACTTATAACCAAGCACGTAATGCTTACACCTAAAGCATTCAGGTTGTGAACCAAGCATAACGATTCCTCCATGATCCAACCTCCAAGCATGCAAGCTCAAGATTGCATGGATCCTCTAACAAGATGAGTTATAATGGAGAGCTCATGCATATTTATGTATTTACAACATATAGAGAATTAAAAATAGAGTAAGAGAGTAACATAATAAAAGGGCCAACAAATTTTCCACATTCCATGTGGGTACTTCTAATCAATTTTAAAATGTATGTTTTCATGTGCAAGGTTCAAAAAAGTAGACCATCCACTTTATACAAGGTCCAAACCACTTCCATGTGAATCCAAACATTATCTTCCACTCTATATGTGAGTACAATTGAAACAATAGTAGACTCTTATATTTCTCTTTTATGTGTATACCAATGTCCAAAAGTTATTGTAATCACGTTTTGACTTCCTCTACACATGTAAACCATTAGATCCCTTATAAATTCAACCCATAACTAACCCTTTGTCTTCTTCACCACATGAAAAAGCTATGTGACTACCAAGGACAAAACCCATGTGATTTTTTGGAGTGTTACACCCCACTCCCATCACATTAACTTGATCACACTTGAGAAACCCTCTATGGGCCCTGACACATCACTAATCATCAACATCAATAACCATGTACATCACCATCATGCCACACCACCATGAATAGTGACTATGAATAGTAAATCAACACCTAACATGATCCCACTTGAAGTCAATATACATAACCTTTTACCACACTTGAGTATTATTCCAACTAAATGCTAACCATGCCCTCTACTACCCTAACATAAACCTAGTAGAAGTTTTCTTGCACTACTAAAACTTCTCTACCCTAAATATATTTGTCAACATCTATTCTTCCATAGAAAATTATAGCACCCAAAGTAACTCTTCACTTTTTTATAGACCAATCCTCTAATCAAGATTCTACCATCAATCACTCACAACTTCCACTACTTGGAAGTATCGAGTCTAGTGTTCACCATGGCATCATAAGGCTTCCTACTCTTTATGAATCCAATACACAAGACACAACATGTCTTCTCCTATATTATAGGATGATCCTAAGAATATAACAATAAAATAAGTAGGGTACTTACTCTCTCTCCCATCCTTATGCATCTCTATCCTTGGTTTGCTCCTCATACCACCTTCATCACATCCTTGTCACCTGAGCCATCAAAATAGTGATCATGTTGGGGCCTGAATCCAACATGTCATCAACACATAGTATAACATTTTATAAAAACTTTGGCTCTCTATGAAGGTACTAAATATCTGGTACTATATGTGTGGTACTTTCACCAACTTGTATAGTGACTTGTTCAACATGCAAACTAATAACATCTTTGTCTCATCTTTGTATCTATCTCTCTATAATAGATATCACCATGTAATAATCAAATTACTCAAAATATTTTAACAATAAGAAGTGCATGTAGCACTCTTGATATTCATTAGAAGATAAGATATAATATAAGTCAAAACTATACTTCTCCCCATAGCCTTTAGAGCTATCAACATGACACAAGTTCATTGGATCAATCATAGCTCTTAGGAAGTCATCATATTACTTAGTGCATCAATGCACTTGTTGATTTTTTAGCCTACATCCTAAATACATTATACTCTAATAAATGTTTCCAAAAACACTAACTCATGTGCCTCTAGTGTTACTCCATGCATGCGATCTGCCTATCCAACACCATAACCACATACAAAACACTTTTACACCCTGAGTTATATGGTCAACACCAACCTTCTCCTTCCAAGAACACTATGTCTCAACTGATCTTCTGCATGTAACCTTCAACTACCAATCATGCCAAAAGTGAACCAATCATAGAACTAGGGAATTCATCCCACTACTCAGTGCACCAATGCACTTACCAAGTTTTCTAGCCTATAAAATGCACCCAAAATGCATCACTACTCTACCACATGTCCAAACACACAAGCTTTTCCTTTGAGGAATACTAAGTCTCACTTGTTCATCTACATATTTACTTCAAAATAGGTATAAATTCAAGTTTATTTTTACCTCCTTCCTTTGCATGGATTTTTATCTTCAACATCTTGACTAACAATATGGGATAGTAGGATACCACATGATACACCCCTTCATTTGTTTATAATAACCATAAAAAGATCATATCTTATTCTCAACCTCCTCCTATGGAGACCAGCTTGCTCCTCAAACTATAAATTTGATTCATTTTCAATAAGAACACGGTGCAGGCTATTGACTTCTCTAGTAGAATTTTTTTAGATTTCTCCTCAACTCTCCCATGGGATTCTCCTCAGTAACATGAAGAGAATAAGATATTCAAAAAGATATCCTTAACCTTGATCCATATAGAGATACCTCCCAAAAAAAAATCTTATTTAATCTCCAACTTGGTCTTTCCTCCTATCACAATAGCTTCAACTTACAAAAACCAACCAATATTAGAAAACACTCATAGATGGATTTTTTCACCATGGATATGATACCATATGTTAGGAATACAATCTTTGATACTATACTTTAGATCAATGATATATATAATACAATAAATGTAATTAAAATACAAAAAAAAACAAAGTTATAAAATAAGAGACAAAAAGGAACACATTACAGAAGAGATTATGTGGAAAACCCTTGTAAAAAATCAAGTAAAAAAACCATGGAAAAAATGATAGCTTCTGAAATTCATATTAATCTCAACATCAACACTCTTATATAACATCTCATCCATCAACTCCTTAAATTCTTACACCTAAAGCATTTAGGTTATGAACCAAGCATAATAATGCTTCCAAGATCCAACCTCCAAGCATGCAATCTCAAGCTTACATGGATCCTCTAATAGGATGAGTTATAATGTATAACTCATGCATATTTATTTATTTACAACATAGATAGAAGAAGAGAGAGAGAGAGTAAGAGAGTAACATCATATGTGGTCGAATTAATTCACCACATTCCATGTGGTCACTAGTGATCAATAGTAAAATGTTTATTTCATGTGCAAGGGTCAAAAAAGTGGACCATCCACTTTAGACAAGATCCAAATCACTTCCATGTGACTCCAAACATTGTCTCCCACTCCATATGTGAAGACAATCAACAACAGTAAACTCTCAACTTCTTCTTCTATGTGTACACCACAGTCTAAAAGGTGTTGCAATAACCTTTTGACTTTCTCCACACATGTGAACCATTGGGTCCCTTAGAAAATTTTCCCATACCTAACCCTTTATCTTTTTTACCATATGACAAAATAATGTGACTGCCAAGAATAAAACCCATGTGCTTTGGTAGAGTATCTGATCACACTTGGGAGACCCTCCATTGGTCTTACCACATCATCAATGATCCACATCACTAACCATCCATGTCACCAACATACCATATCACCATGAATAGTGACTATGAATAATTATCAATGAATAGTGACTGTGAATAATGACTTCACACCTAACACAACCTCCATCTAATAAATATGTCATTAGAACCAAGTGGATCTATAAGACCAAATTCAGTAGTGATGGTATAATATGCAAAACAGTATTTATATAAAGTTTTTTTTTTAATTCTCATTATATAATTATAGATAATAATATGTTTATGAATTTCAAGGATAATGAATGAGATGCAATCTCATGGAATGAAATTATTTAAAGCTATTTTTTTTTCTTCTATTTGTAAGCAACTATGTAGTTATAGTGGATGAGGGTTGACACTTATTTCTACTATGTCTACATTTCCAATAGATCACAAGTATGGTTGAACTTTTTTGTTGGTAGCTCTAAACTTTATATTCAATATGACTCAATCTTATTATGGTTGTGTACATGTTCTTGATTTTACACTATTTATACTTGAATTATATCCCTTAATGTAAATTAATGGTCTCTCCTTAGATCATGAAAATATGAGTCTAGAGCTAAATGTAAATTGGTGATCACACACAACAAAATCCATTATTAAGACATAAAATATGCCCATAAGCTTTCAAATAACAATAAAAAATAATCTTCAATATGTAAATCATTATTCATGATCTTTATTTTTATGTTTAATGCCAACACTTCTCCCAAACTAAATTAAATTCCATTCATGATACCACTTAAGTCCCATGATTATCGACTGAGATGAAATTTATGTCCAAATAGGGATTATTAGATAATTTGGAGTTATCTCTATTTTTCATGTTACTTGGTTATTTCTCTTTGTTCTTGTTAATTATAAAGTGACTTAAATAAATAAAGAAATAAAGTTTATTTCACATCACTTACCCAAAATTACATAGGAGAGATAGTTTATGAGATACCATCTCTTTTTAATCTTAAATCTAATATTTAAACACAAATGGATCCAAAAATGGCCTTAATAAAAAATAATAATGGAAGTACAGAATTAAAAATATTATGATTACCTATTAGTTTACTAAGGTCACAAAATTAAAATTCCATTCACCTACTCATGAATATCTACTATGATTGTAATTATAATTTGAGTATTTTTTAATGAATGTGTATGACTCTCCAAAGGGCATGTTGACCATTTTTCCCCACAGGCCAAAATGAGTTAGCCCCCTATAGACAAAATCTTGTATGGGGGGATTTTATAATGTCATGGAAAATGTTGTAGAGACCCTATGGGATGTTAAGAGTGATTGGAATGACTTAGGAAGATCTTGGTATTCATTCAGTTCTTCATTGTATTCACCTATGGATTTTGGGTCTGGTGGTAAAAAGTGCAAGTGGGTAGATTGTTGAGGCCAGATTTCACACATGTAGATAAATCAAGGGAAATTGACCAATGGGTTTGTTCACCTTGGTCCCAAATTGATATGCACTAAATTCAAGGTCCTCTACTGAAGCAAAAATAAAGTTATCCATGTGCAAAGATGGGATTTTAATCATTTTTTCTAAGTTCCCCACACTTAGTCACTTGAGATCAATCATCACTAGGATGTCATACAAAAGTAGTTATGGACTAGCCATCTTGAAATTTGAATATTTTTGCTTTGAATTCTCCTGAGACTAGTAGATCAAATGGGTTCATCTTTTTTGGCAAAAATGTCATCTCCTATAAATTCAAGACCTCTACGTTTCTTGTGATTCAAGATCCAAGATTTCAAATTTGGTTAAAAAACATAAGACGTTCACGTGAATGTTAAGTTAAAGCTCAAGAAAAAATCTAATTGTGTTTAAATTTGATAGCCTGTAGGATGTCAATCATGTTCTTTAGAATGATGAATAATGGTCATGCAAATGCCAAATTTAAATATAAATCAAGATAATCCTTTTGAGCTTGAATTTGATGGCCATGCAACCATCAATGATGTTAAATAAATGTCAAATAATATCCAATAGATTGTTAATTTTAATATTATGGACTATCCATTGGATTTCAAATAATGGGTCCCAATAATATCAATGGTCCTCACTTGATCATCCATCTCAATCTAATAGTGCGAGATGAGTCAAATAGTCAGAGAGATCGAGGGGTTGACACATGGCACAAGTGCATGAAGCTATAGGTGGAAAATAAGATCATGAGGATTAACATGCATTCGACATATGGTGTAAATGAAGACAAGGTTGATAATTCAAAATTGGATCTAAGGGCTCATATTTATTTTTATCTAGAATATTTGATGGAATGAATGAGAGTCAATCTGTCAATGAGCCAAGTTAGATTTTGATAGCCAATTAGAGTGAAGGTGAGCCCAAGGTTTTTGTCAAAGGTCAAGAATCCATTTTTGACCATGGAAAGCAAAACTTTGTAGGGTCTTCCTAAAACCATTAAATCTCATTTAAATTCCATGAAGTGGTCTAGTTGATGTAGTTAAGCATGGAGAATATGAAGGGACCACCATTAGAGCTTATTGATCTCTGGTTTGATAAGTTAGAGCTTATAGGGTTATTTCTTGTGACTAGTTCTCCAAGTTAAATAAGGATCCATGCATATATGATTTTTTTGTCCCCATAAAGATATAATAGGTTTATTTCAACCTATTATAATATATAAGGTGCTAAATGATCTATGGGTCCATAAACTATAAAAGTTATAGGGAAAACTAATGTCCTTAGATTGGTTTTCTGACTATAGGTGGGACCTATGATCCAAATATAGAAAAGGAATGAATATTAAATTAATGCAAATTTATCCATCATCAACAAATTAGGTACTCCACCACCTAAGGCATGGCATGTTTATTATTATTAAGATTCCAAGATTTAATCCTCATGATCACGGTGAGTGGACTTAAGGTTCTAAGGTGTTGATCTAGTACATGGAGAGGTAGTTAGGGGATTTGATTCTAATCAATTGAAATTGATCATCATATAACAAACCCTTATCTCTAGTGAAACACCCTCAGCTAATAAGAGAAGTTTAGAGATTAGTGGGATAATAAGAGATCTATTTATTAATCAAGAAACACATGTAAAAGACAATCAAAGGCTACCACCTCACTTATTAATCTAGAGGGATTTTTTCCATTCTTTGAATGCCAAAATCCCCTTTCTCTGTATTCATTTTTTCCATAAGTATAGCCTTTGAGCTATTATTTTACATCCCTCAGGCTGGTATGATTAGACTCTACCAGAATTGTATTCAACACCTCTTAAAGTAGTGAATAGAGCATTTTGTAGTCATTTTGCTACTCTGTGATTAGTTTTTTATGTTTGTTTAATATGCAACTATGAATGTTATCTTCATTTTGTATGTCCAAACTTAAACTAATTTCTAGAAATATTATTTTTAGGTCATATAGTGTGTCTTAGCATTGATCTCTCAAAGATATAGTGGATAGTTGAACTTAAGTGTCTTTAACTAGACCTTATTTTCATCCCTCCCTAGTCTGAGTGTATCAAATAGACCTCTATATGAAATATTGTTGTATATAAGCATAGTAAGTATTGCATTATTTTATTTAATAATTCATTAGTGTGTTAAAGATTCCAATTATATGAGTGGGTCTGATAAATTCTTGGTGCATCACAACAGCTTAGAATGGGTTTTACTTTATGCAAACTTCATGTCCCTTTTCATCAAAACCGGGACTTAGGTTCTAGAGATAAAGGTCCAAATTTTGAAAATATGAGGAGCAAGCCTCATAAAAAATCTTATAGGTCTAGTCTATATATACGCAACCCATAGCCTTAAACCATTCTCATGTTAATCCAGGTTATGGGTCAGACTTAAAAAAACTTGACCCCTATTAGAGTGTTATTTAGTAGCTAAGAGGGAACATATACAATTAATACTTCAATATGATGATGGAATCTTATTTTCACTATGCCTAAAATGTGATCTTGAGTTGTGAGTGAATCTGCCCATGTAAAAGAAATAATTCATGAATAATTAACTATTTCCTATAGCAACATGCTCCATCATATATTTATAAGTGGTTTTACAAAATGTTATGATCGTACATTTTGTCTCAAAATGGATACTATATAATTATCTTTAAAATGTAAATAAATAAAAAGTAAAATAATTTCATTTTCAACATAAATTTTTTTATTGAAGATATTAAGGCATTAATTAAGGATGAAATTATTGTACGACATTCATATGATATAATAGATCATAAAATATTGGATAACAATAAATATATTGATCTTTCTAGTTTTTTTTATACTAATAGGTTGAATATTTATTTTAGTATCAATAATATCATTGACTATACTAATAGACGGTCATTAAATTGGAGACTTGTTATCATCAAATATGTTGAGGCCTAACACACCCAATCTTCAAACACTTTCATGTGGGGACCCTGTTATTCTAGTTTGATCTTTTGTTTAGAGGTTCCTAGATGTGAAGTTTGTCTTTCTGAATGCTTCATTGATGTTAACCAAGTCTGAAAAAGTAAGTATTAATTATAAATACTTAGTCTAAAAGACACATCTATAATTGGTACTCAATATGAATATTTGAGTTTGCCTAGGATTGAAAGGGTATTGATCATTTTACAATCACATCCTGAGACACTATAAAAATTCATCTATTGGAATATTCACATGATCTTTTATGTAAATTCATTTAAATTTTATAAAGTTTTTGTAGCTTCCTTATGACAATTAGGTACATGATTATTTGACTCTTTGATTAAGTGGATCAAAATTTTAATGTTTTGTCTTAGAGCATGAGCCAAATTTAGATATTATGGATTTGTTTATAATTATCTAAGTTATAGGTATTAATTGTCCCTTTAAATCACTTTCATTCATGGATTGTGGGTTTTAGTATGAAAATTCAAGTATTTTGACCATACAGGGTCCATGTTTGATTTACCTATTATAATTGTACCTTTTAAATGTTTTATTTCAATTCAAATGTGACCAAGTATTTAAAATGTCCAATTATAAATAATTGGTCAAAATTAAACTTAAGACTTGGTTATTCAAAAAATTATTTGAGCTTTCAAAGTAATGTGAATACACGAGCCTTGAGAATTATCGACTACAAAAACTATTTCATAATCATTCATGTTTCTTCCATATTTTTCTTAGTTTTTATTCTCTTTGATATCAAGGATCATCAACATTAAATTTTATAATATTAACAATGTTAATGTTTCAACTATGTTTTTACCTTAGTCTTTTTACAGATTTCTTTCTTCCTCGAGCCCTCTAAATGGCTCAGATTCATGCCACTAACATGATCTCATTCATTTGAGCACTCGGGGACTTTAAGACTTATATTTTTCATGAAAATCCTTAGGAATCTAGGTCAAAAATATGATACCATGTGGCATCATCCCAGTGACCCAACAACTCAGGTGGTGTAGTACTTAGTTAGATGGCCCTAGGCCTCTGAGTTGTTAGGATAATGCCATGTGGTATCATCTTAAGGACATAGGAGGATATTAAATAGGTTTCATAGTAAAAATCCTTTGAGTAAATAGGATGATGCCATATTAAATCATCCTAGGGACCCAAGAGGGTATAAATAACCATTGGCAAGCCCTAGGTCCCCAAGTCGTTAGGATCATGCTATGTGGCATGATCCCATTCACTCGGGAACGCAAGATGAGACTATATAGTTTGGAAATAGGAAATGAATGTAATAAGGCCATGTGTCTCATATATAAGGGGATGGTGAATGTGGATTAAATATTTTTCTAGATCTTATGACCCTGATGGATCAATGAGTAAAAAGAATATGCCTAGGAAACTATGGGTGATTGCCAGATGACAAAGAGAGCTCATAAACATAAAATGAAGGTGGACCCACTCCACGTAAACTAATTGAGTCATCACAAAATGCAAAATCATAAATTTTATATCCCATCAAAACATTAGAATGGATTGAATTGAGGAAAATAGAATAATAATCAATCATGTTGGCTCTTAAGGGGTATGACTAGTTAAGGAAGATGTGTGGAGCAAGTTGGTGACTTCTTGACCTAAATATTTTCCTAGGTAGGCTAAATATAAGAATCATTAAAAACATTCAATCTAAAGGGATAATTATGGGGATAATTTCATTTGCACATGTGTCATAACCATGGAGAAAATATAAATAGGATTTGATCTTTTCTGAGAGTGGAGGGAATATTCTAATAGAATACAGTTGTAATAGCTTGGAATGGTCATCATAGATAGAGATGGAAGCCTTGCTATACTTGGAGAGGAGCCCCTTTATATTTATTTATATAATAAATATTTTATTCTTATTTAAATGGTGGATGGTTCATGCACCAAAACTCTATAGAAACTATGATAGGGTTAGACCTCTCTTTTTCTTGTCTTGTTTTGGCTTGTGATTATCTGCTTAAAGGGCAAACCTAAATGCTTTTGTAATGACATTGAAGTGGATAAAAGTCTTGTTTAAAATTAATGTTTTTATTTATTAATTTCCTTCATTTCTTGATGGAATAAAGTTAATTGATGTTGAAAATAAATTATAATGTTTTTTCACTAATAGATATGCAATTAGATTGTGTAATAACTAGTCTAATTTGTTCTAAATTTTTATTTGATTTGAAGTTGTGTCAAGCCATTGTATAGTAGCTACATGTTTTCATGTGATTTTATTTTGTATAAGTTTAGAGTAATATGTTCATATAATTACTCTAAATATTTCTTATTAAGTTTATTAGGTTTATGTTATAACATAATTTTAACTTTCAGCATTAACAATTTTGTTTTAGTCAAGGAGCCACTTACTTTCTTGCTTTAGCCTTTCTCTCTTTTAACCTTTTTTATGATGAATATTCTACCCATTGTATTATAGTGATTACCCATGTGAATGAGGAATTAAAAATACTTAAAAAAACATCAAAAAGATCTTTTAGGTAGTTCCAATATAATTAAATTTATGATGGTTAATTACCATTTCTCTCCCAATGAAATGATTAGAAATTTATTGACCCTTGGATTTAACCAGCTGAATCCTAATAATGAGGAGACATTTTTTACCATAGGATATTATCTATATTTGTCCCATCAGATTAGTTAGTTTTAATAAATGTTTATGTTGGGGGTCATAAATAAAGACCAAAAAAATTGGTGCTAGAAGGAGGGCCTTCCTTGATAACTTAGTGTTTTTTTATGATTTCAATTAATTTCCCCCTCTATTATGCTTCCCCCACTCTTTTGTGTGATTAAATTCACATCAATATAAACTAGTGATAGAAAGAGGGATTGAACCTCTTAATTGATTATTGGACTTTAACTTGATTTCCTCTCCTTCTACTTCTCCTAATTTCCATTATTTTCTTAATATAACCAATAGAAATTGGTGCTAGGAGGGCTTGAACCTCTTCATTGATTATTGGACTTTAAATTTATATAAGAAGGAATGATTAGAAATTTTTTTTTAATTTTTAATTTTTTGAGTCTTGTGGTACCACCTCTTTGATTTCTAATTCCAATTACATGTTTAGAAACACACAATAGAAACTGGTATGTAGAGGAAGGTATGAATATTTTTTACACAACTTAAAATTTATAGATATATTATGTTTCTCTAATTTATTATTTATTTTCAATTTTTTTATTATCTTTATTTCATATTTTAACTAGTTTAGAATTACTTAATATTAATAATTTTTAACCCACTATTGTCATCTTTAATAATCTGGAGCATGTCAAGCGAATCACTAGATCTCATTCAATCAAAGGTATATTAATTGTGTCTGCATTACAACTATTTAGGAGAGAATGAATTGATAAAGGGATACCAATACCTTTATCCACCCCTACCATTTCATCCACTCAATATGCTCAGAACATACCTCCACCCATTGCTACACCCATGGCTTAGTTAGTAGTGTATGTAATCAACGTTTTAGGGGATGTGCATGATCTACTTAAGAACCTTTAGAGATACCTTCCAAAGTTTACCCCAATTACTGGGAGGACTAATGAAGATCATTTTACATCCTAAAAAATTAACCTTACATTTCTTGATGTTGAACATGAGATGTGGCTTATAGACTATTCCCTTTCACCTTGTTTGATGTGGCTTATGACTAGTTTCTCAACCTAACTTACAATTAAATTAGGATATGGAATAAATTAAGTAGAACATTTTTAGCCTAATTTGTTTAGGTTATAAATCCCAATATCTTGTATTGGTAGTTTGCTTGCATGAGAAGGGATCCCAATGAAATTATACATAATTTTAGTGCCCACTTTCAAAAGACGTATAGTAGGGTGACAACCCTTTATAGACTATATTATCAGATAGCATTAGAAATGTTTAAGAATGCTTTAGACCCATGGACAACCATGTTCTTGAGGATGGATCCACATATCACTAATTTTCTCCTTGATTATGTAGAGGAAATAAAAGTGGATAGGTAGCTCAATATATAGGGACAAATTCTAGTCCCTATTCTTAACATCCTCTCAATCATGTTGACATTAAATCCCATCATGCCTATAAATTAGAATGTCCCCATATTAAAACCTCTTCCAATCATGAAAAATCTCCTTTGACTCCATGCTTCTCCAAATTAGAGTTTGAGATTTATAAATTTTCTAATAATGAGCCTATGCCACAATCTTGCAACCAATATTTAATCATAGTTACAACTAATAATACATAGACTTCCAATAAAGGTTCATCCAAGCATGAGCTAGATGTAATCCAAAGGATGATCTAAAGGTTGAATAATGATTTTCAAGTGGGTAGCTCAAGTATTATAATTTTTTCCCAAAATTTCACTTACCAACATTTTTTATAGGCTCACTAATAGATAAGGCAAGTAAGTTGAGTCTCCATCTAATAAAATGTTTGAGATCAACATCATGGAAATTGCCCTACCCAACTAGTGTCATGTGCATAACATAGCCCAACATGAGGAACCTAACTGCATTAAATTTTTTAATGATTTTCAAATCCTTCAATGGATATTGATGAATATGAGGTTGTTAGAAATAACCATAATATCATGGGTTCCCTTGATTTTCATAGTTTATCTAAATCACCTAATACGACCATGGTTTTGGAGATCCTTAACTTTCCTAGTGAAGGATGTTGGTTGAATATTTTGTCAATCAGCGTACTGATAAACAAAATAGGTCTGATCAGCCAAAGTAAGAAGATTAG
Organism: Torreya grandis; assembly: GCA_037957365.1. Lineage (NCBI taxonomy): Eukaryota > Viridiplantae > Streptophyta > Pinopsida > Cupressales > Taxaceae > Torreya > Torreya grandis. Next base: position 4,122,594 of record JARHVA010000049.1, read on the forward strand.
GTGTCTAAATGTGTAGGTTTACCACATTAGAAGGGGACTGATCTCTCCTCTCATCAAGGGGAGGTTCCCTATATGTATGTTATATATATAAATAGAAAATAATACTCAAGGGTAGGACAAACCATCCATCTCTCTTTTTTTAGAGATGATGCATGTGGATCAAAGGAAAAACTCAAGGGAAATGACAGAGAACACTCCTCTTCTTTCAAAAGTACTATTTAGCTAGCTACAAGAGTACTCCTAGTAGTAACAACAAAATGTAACCAAGGACATAGTAACCAACAAATTGAGATGCAGCACAAAGTCTCCACCTGAATTTCTCAAGAGTAAGATATGATGGACAATGAGGGCACAAAGTCATCCCAAAGTCTTTTACACATAAATGAAAAGAAAACACACTAAAGGCAATTATGGGGGCACAATGTCTCTCCACAATTGACTCTTTAGGACACCTTCCTGACTGTTGTCACTAATTTTGCTTGTTAAATTAAAGGAATAGAAGATATATTAAGGAAAAAGACATAAGAATAGTTTCCTCAACAACAAAGATATCACAGCATAAAGTCTAAAAAATCACTTGCTTTCTTATTCCAATAACAAAAGATGATCAACAATCTAAGCTCAAAGTTTAGTAATGCCTTTCAATTTGGGCAGAGTTTCATTTTGATTGTCAAAAAGAGATCTATTTACAATAAAAGAGAGTCCCTTATATAGCCTCTTCAAGAAGGAATCAGGAAGAGTAACACATCATGTTGCATTGAAAACTATTAGGAAAACAAGATAGAAATTAGGGGCATCTACCCATTTGTTTTTCTCAATGCAGAGAAACAAGTAATGCTATTGAAAGTTTACAACTTTCAATGTCCACCTGGTGATCTGATCCTTCTTCTTCATTCCTCCTTTTCTAGCTAATTGAATCAAGTCTTGGATTTAATTTGTTGTTTTGTTCCTTAGTTGCTTCCTACTATTTTTGGCCTTAAAGCCTTTGAATGCATTCAGGTCTGTAGATTAAAAGGATTAATGACTATTTTTTGAGCTTTGAAATTAACGTTCGCACACCTGTCAATACATTTTCAACAGCTAGTTTGTTGTCTTAAATTTGATGTCTTCAAGTGTGTCACCCCTGGGTCCTTCTTCAGATTTTTTGTTTGGCACTTTCCCAGATTGAACCTGCCCTTTCTAACCTTAAGAAATGATCCACTTTGGGTCAGGAAGAGCCCCCCATAAGGGTATCTACCCTTTGAGCGATCTTCGGATGGCCTTCGAGCTTCTTTATTCTAGTGGGTCGCTAGATTATTCCTTTGGATTTCTCATTTTATGTCTTCTTGAAGGGAAGGTGACCCTTCAGCTTCAGTGAAATCTCTTTTAATTTGGAAGCTGAGAGTCCCCCATAAGGTCACTTGCCCTTCAGGGTCCTTTGGTGGCCTTTTCCTTAGAAGTCTTTCACGGGCTTTCCTGTAGAATATTTCTCGAGCTTTCTCCATGGGTATTTTCCCCTGAGCTTTCTTCACGGACAAAATTCCTATAGACAAAAAGTTTGTGAACATATCTCGCGGACAAAAAGTCCATGGAATTGTTTGATCATTTTGCCTTTGCTTCTTTGGAAATTTCTTTGGGCTTTCTGCCCACAACTACTTTCCCAAATTCCTTCGGACTTTTTGTCCAAAGGAATAATGCCTTTGTCTACCTTAAACAAAAATTTTAAAGAATTTACCTTTGTGGCCTTCTTTGAAAATGACCCTTTCAAAGGGTGTTTTTCATCGACCAAGTGCCCTCTGCAAGGGCACTTGTCCTTCTAGAGGCTCTTTGAAATTTTACATTAAATCACTCCTTTGAACCATCTAAGTGAACCACTTGGTTGAACCAAGCCATTAAACCGTTTGATTGAACCAAACATTGAACCAATCCGTTGAACCAAGCTTTGAACCGCTTGGTTGAACCAAGTCGATGAACTGCTTGGTTGAACCAAACGTTGAACCAAGCCAATGAACCAAGATTTAAAACAAAATGGTTCATGCTAATGGTTCAATTTGATGAACCAAATGAATGAACTGAAGCATTGAACCAAGCTTTGGTTCAACAGTTCAAATGAAGCCTTTAAACTGACTGACAAACCATTTGATTGAACCAAAGCATTGAAACAAAGCAAATGAACCAACTGAGTGAAAAAAAATGTTGAATCGCATGGTTGAACCAAGCCATTGAACCGTTCCTTTGATTGAACCTGTTGTTGAATCGAAAGCATTGAACCTATTAAACTTTAAACTCATTGAACCTTTGAACCAAAGTGGTTCAATGGTTCAACGGTTCAATCCTTCTTTGCTTAGATGCTTGCCAATGGAGATTTTTTATTGAACCAAGGTGCTAAACCAATCTTGAAAATGACTAAGTGTTGGAAATTGATTCTTTTGATTGAACCCGCTTGTAGAAGCCTTTGAACCTGTAAAAATGAACCTGCCTGCAGAGTCCATAGAAAATAAGTCTATAGTTTTCTCTAACCTTGAAAGAGTTCATAGAAATCAACCTATGAAGCCCATTGAACTTGGCCTGTAGAGTTCATATATTTCTCCTCCTACTGAGTCTGTAGATTCAAGCCTGTAGAGTCCGTAGATTTAAGCCTGTCGAGTCCATAGATTTAAGCCTACAAAGTCCATAGATTCTAGCCTATAGAGTCTGTAGATTTAAGCCTACAAAGTCTGTAGATTTCTAAGAAGCTTGAAAAATGAGGAATTTGAATGCCCAGGACAAATTTTGAAAAGGGAAGAGACAATTTTGGTCTGTAGGACCAAAATAGTTCAAATGTTGTCCCAAAAATGAGTGATATTTTTGGGGGATAATAACTGGCTCTAGTTGGGGATATTCTATCAATTGTAAAGATAATTGAAGGGAGTAGAATCCAAAATCTCCAGTGTCTTCATGTGTACCATTGGGCTATGGAGTCATGCTACCCAGAAATGGAAGGCATCAAAAAAGAAACAAACAAAACAAACTAGAATTAAAAACTATACAAATATACACAATATAGATGCAATGATTTGATACTTCAAGAGTTGAAGTGTTTTAGATGTTGCTTCTTGAGAGATAGTGAAAATAGTGTACCATCTTGGTAAATCAACAAGAAGACATTTTGTCCCTAGAAATGGTGATGGGCGAATGGAGCTCTCCACTAGGAAACCAATTTTTTTGCATCTTCCTATTGACTCTTTCTTCTTCTTACCCCATGGCAGGATGTGGTCTTTATTTTTAAAGCCATAACTCCTTACTTTCTTGGTGAAGGGTTCCTTTGCCTGATTTTGATTTGCAGCAGCATGGTCCATTACCATAATTGGTTGTTCCTCTGGTTTAGTCTAGCATATAATTAGATTGTCCATATCAAACTCGTGACAATTTATCATCTTAGCATCTCTTTTGATGTGAAGGAGTTTGATTCCTTCATCTTGAGCAATCTTAAATCCAAGCAATAGAGATTCACATCTAATTATGTTGTTGGTGTTGCTGACTTACAAATTACATGAAGGAAGAATATCTCCTTGAGGAGATATCAACACAGTCCCAACTCCATTATTGGTGGAAAAATTGTTGCCATTGGATTTCAGGATCCAAGCATCATCAGAAGTTGATCTCCTATCATATTTATCTTCATTAGAGATAGAAGATCCTTCCTTACTTGTACTGTACCCTACCAATTCTCTTGAAGTCTTGTTTGGATCAATTCCTAGATTGTTAGCTATAGGACTTTCATCTGTAGAAACATGAACATCCTCTGTGGTAAGGAAATAATTACCCCTACCTAAAGACTCAAATAGAATTTGTACTATAGGGGCTGATGTTTGGGTGACCACATATTTTGCCTCCTTTTCAAGGAGCAATATCTTCATTATGCCTTGGACAGGGATCCTTGCTTCAGATAGGTCCATGCTTAGTTCTCCTCCCACGTCCTTGCAGAAATTTTGTCCAAGCAAAATGCCATAGGATGTTGGGACATTAGCCACCAAGATAGTCATCTTGATTCTCTTGTCTGGAAAGGCTGCAAATGCAAATTGGGCATCTTTGATTTGCCCCAACAATGGTACTTGCTTGTTCTCCATGGAGAAACATCTCCCAGATGTCTTGGTTAGTGTGAGACCTAGAGACTTAGCTACTTTAGTAGGTATGACATTGTCAGATGCCCCAAAATTAATGATGTAATTGTTGAGTTGATAACCATTTATTAACAGGGAAACATAGAAAGGTTCTATTTTTCCAAAAGCAGTTGGAGGAGTAATGACAAGATTATTTGGAATGGGCATGTTCTTTAGGGAATCAAGAATTATTTTATTAACCTCTTGTCTTGCAGGGACAGTTTGGTTCTTGACACATTAGACCAACTTATCTAATTGATCAGGATTAGCTTTCAAATATTCAAATTTAGACATTTGTATTTTTGTCTTTTGACATGATCGATTATGTCAAATGGCTAAATTGAGCTAGGTATAGAGAAAGGTACTTCAACTTTTTGAGTTTTAGGAGGGATGGGAGGAGGGATGGTTTGTGAAATTGAAGTAGAAGGTGACAGTGAAATTGATGTACTTACATTTTGGGTGATCACTGGATCCTTTGACTAAAAAGGCAGAGTGGTTCCATGCTTAGCAATTGTAATTACTGGTTGAGGTTGCTCCTCTGTCTTCCCTTTATCAGATTATTGGACTAATTGGTTCTTGGACCTGGTAAACACTACATATGATCCATCAATAGCTTTTCCTTTGCTTCTGGGTTCATCCTAGTAATTTAGGAAACCAATGTAGGAGTCACCAGTTGATTCTTCTTGATCCTTCATGAAGAGATCAGCATCATTTTCTTGCTCAAACTTAGGTTGGAAAGAGAAAGCATGTTCTGTTTCCAAATATCCAACTGCTAAGTTGGTTGGAGGAGGTTCAAGGGCAAGTTTCCGTTGTGGGGGAGGAAGGTGATTCTATTGCCCTTGATTCCTGGCAACATTGCCCTAATATGACTAATTTGGGAATGTCCTTCTTGACATATCTATGTATGGAGCAGAAGACATTCCTTGTGCCATTTGCTTTTTGAGAGCAAACAACTCATTTGTCAATTTCTGCACCATTGGATTTGTGGTGCTTGTAGATGAATATTCCAAAGATGATGAAGCTCTATTTCTATTTGGATCTATTCTTATTTTCTCTATTAAGATGAGATCATCTCCTACCTCAGTGGCCAAAAGTTGAGCTGCAGCAAGATCTATTTGACCAGCACGTCTCAAAAGAAAACTTACTTTAGATAACTGAGAATTAATGAAGAAGCATTTGAGATTCTCAATTATAGGTCGAGCAATTACAGGAATTCTATTCCTCAATTTGTCAAATTTGTCTATGAAGTCTCTCATAGGCTCATAAGGCTCTTTCTTCATCTATGTAAGTTGAGCCAAAAGTGCATGTGCATCTTTTATAGGTTTGAATCTAGCTTCAAACTTATCTTTGAGAGTATTCCAATTAGTCACTGATCGAGCCTGTAGATGATAAAACCAATCTACAGTAGCACCTTGTAATGTTTCTACAAATAGCCTGACTACTACATCTTCAAATTCTACTCCAATTACTCCACAAGCTATGCTGAAGGCTGCAATGTGTTCATCAAGATGAACTTTCCCATCACCATAGAATTTGGGAAAATTCTTCCTTAAACTGCATGGAAGCTCATGTAGAGGTGGAGTAAGATTGAGAGGACCAAAAACATTACCCCAGGGGCCTTGAACTACCATTGTAGGATTATGAAAAGGATGAATAACAAATCTCAAAGGGGTAATTATTGGCAAAGCTTTATCAATAGTAGAAGTAGATACTTTATCTGGTAATGGAGATCTGACTTTAGTAGGAGGAAAGCTCTTGGTTCATTGAGATGAGATGGTGAAGGAAACAGATCAAAATCACTTTGTTGTACCAACTCGAATACAGGGTCAATGATACCTTTAGCCCTTTAGCTTCCTGTATACCTTGAATCTACCAGATTGTAAAACAAAAATGGAAAAGAATTGACCTTGCTTTAGTTTGCAGCTTGAGGCTTTAAAATGTGCATTCTTTCCCAGTTAGTGTGGAGGTGAATGGATAGATTATAAATGGGTAATGGGTATATCCCCATCGAAGTCACCAAAAATTGTTGGTTGAATATTTTGTCAATCAACGTACTGATAAAAACATAGGTCTGATTAGCCAAAGTAGGAAGATTAGTCATCCAAATGTGTAGGTTTACCACATCAAAAGGGGACTGATCTCTCCTCTCATCAAGGGGAGGTTCCCTATAGGTATGATATATATATATATATATATATATATATATAAACAAAAAATAATACTCAAGGGTAGGAAAAACCATCCATCTCTCTTTTTTCAAAGATGATGCATGCGGATCAAAGGAAAAACTCAAGGGAAATGATAGACAACACTCCACTTCTTTCAAAAGTACTATTTAGCCAACTACAAGAGTACTCCTGGTAGTAACAACAAAATGTAACCAAAGATGTAGTAACCAGCAAATCGAGATGCAGCACAAAGTCTCCACCTAAATTACTCAAGAGTAAGATACAAAGGACAATGAGGGCACAAAGTCATCCCAAAGTCCTTTACACAGAAATGAAAAGAAAACACACTAAAGGCAATTATGGGGGCACAAAGTCTCTCCATAGTTGACTCTTCAGGACATCTTCCTGACTACTGTCACTAATTTTGCTTATTGAATTAAAGGAACATAAGATATATTAAGGAAAAAGACATAAGAATAGTTTCCTTAACAACAAAGATATCACAGAACAAAGTCTAAAAAATCACTTGCTTTCTTATTCTAATAACAAAATATGATCAACAATATGAGCTCAAAGCCTCAGTAATGCCTTTCAATTTGGGCAGAGTTTCATTTTAACTGTAAAAAAGAGATCTATTTACAATAAAAGAGAGTCCCTTATATAACCTCTTCAAGAAGGACTCGACAACAGTAACACATCATGTTGCATTGAAAACTATTAGGAAGATAGGCTGAAAATTAGGGGCATCTACCCATTTGTTTTTCTCAATGTAGAGAAACATGTCACGCTATTGAAATTTTGCAACTTTCAATGTCCACTTGGCAATCTGATCCTTTATCATTCCTCATTTTTTGGTTAATTGAATCGGGTCTTGGATTCAATTTGTTGTTCTGTTCCTTAGTCACTTCTTACTGGTTTCGGCCTTAAAGCCTTTGAATGCATTCAGGTCTATAGATTACAAGGATCAACGGCTATTTTGTGAGCTTTGAAGTTGACGTCCGTGCACCCATCAATAGGTTTTCAATTGCTAGTTCACTGTCTTAAATTTGATGTCTTCAGGCATGTCACCCCTTGGTCCTTCTTCAACTTTTCTGTTTGGCACTTTCCTAGTTTGAACCCACCCTTTTGGGTTAAGAAATGATCCACTTTGGGTCGAGAAGAGCCCCCCACAAGGGTATCTACCCTTTAGGCGGTCTTCGGATGGCCTTCAGGCTTCTTTATTTTAGCAGGTCACTAGATTCTTCCTTTAGATTTCTCATTTTACATCTTCTCAAACGGAAAGTGACCCTTTGACTTCAGGGAAATGCCCTTCAATTTGGCAGCCGAGAGTCCCCTACAAGGGCACTTGCCCTTCGGGGTCCTTCGGTGGCCTTTTCCTTAGAAGTCTTTCATGGGCTTTCCTAAAAACTATTTCTCAAGCTTTTTCCATGGGTATTTTCCCTTGGGCTTTCTCCACGGACAAAATTCCTGTGGACAAAAAGTCTGCAGACATTTCCTACAGACAAAAAGTCTGCGAAATTGTTCGATCATTTTGCCTTTGCTTCTTTGGAAATTTCTTTGGGATTTTTACCCGTAGCTACTTTCCCAAATTCCTTCAGACTTTTTGTCTGAAAGAATAATGCCTTTGTCTGCCTTAAACAAAATTTTGAAAGAATTTACCTTTGCGGCCTTCTTTGAAAATGACCCTTTTGAAGGGTGTTTTTTGTCAACCAAGTGCCCTCTGCAAGGACACTTATCCTTTGGGACGCTCTTTGAACTTTTACATTGAATCACTCTTTTGAACCATCTGAGTGAACCGCCTGGTTAAACCAACCCATTAAACCGTTTGATTGAACCAAATGTTGAACCAATCCATTGAACCAAGCTTTGAACCGATTGGTTGAACCAAGTTAATGAACCACTTGGTTGAACCAAACATTGAACCAAGCCAATGAACCAAGCTTTGAACCAAAATGGTTCAAGCTGATGGTTCAAGCTGATGAACCAAATGAATGAACTGAAGCATTGAACCAACTGTTGAACCAAGCTTTGGTTCGACGGTTCAAATGAATCCTTTGAACCAACTAACGAACCATTTGATTGAACCAAAGGATGAACCAAAGCGTTGAAACAAAGTGGATGAACCAATTGAGTGAAATAAAGTGTTGAACCACTTGGTTTAACCAAGCCATTGAACTATTCCTTTGATTGAACCCGTCATTGAACCGAAATCATTGAACCTATTGAACTTTGAACTCGTTGAACCTTTGAACCAAAGTGGTTCAATGGTTCAACTATTCAAGCCTTCTTTGCTTAGATGCTTGTCGATGGAGATTTTTAATTAAACCAAGGTGTTGAACCAATCCCAAAAATGACTAAGTGTTGGAAACTGATTCTTTTGATTGAACCCGCCCATAGAAGCCTTTGAACCTATAGAAATGAACCTGCCTGCAGAGTCCATAGAAACCAAGTCTATAGTTTTCTCTAACCTTGAAAGAGTCCATAAATAATCAACCTATGAAGCTTGTTTAACTTGGCCTATAGAGTCTATAGATTTCTCTTCCTACTAAGTCCATAGATTCAAGCCTGCAGAGTCCGTAGATTTAAGCATGTAGAGTCCGTAGATTTAAGCCTGCAAAGTCCATAGATTCTAGCTTGTAGAGTCCGTAGATTTAAGCCTGTAGAGTCCGTAGATTTTTGAGAAGCTTGAAAAATGAGGAATTTGAATGCCCAAGACAAATTTTGAAAAGGGAAGAGACAATTTTGGTCTATAGGACCAAAATAGTTCAGATGTTGTCCCAAAAATGAGTGATATTTTTGGGGGACCACAAAGGAAACAATGGACCTGAGGAAAATATTAGTGATATTTAGGTTGTGAAGTAGTACAAAAGAGGAAATTATACCCTCAGGACTAGGGCACATCAGCCCTTGACCACTTATTGTCATGATTTTTGATAATTTAATAAATTAGCAAAAAATAAAAAATTTGGCTGATTTTTAAGTTTGGGTTTAAAATTTTTAATATTGAATTAATATTAATTGATTAATATTAATTAATTAATTTAATTTAAAATTTAAATCATGAGTAAAACACTTTATTTATCTAAACCATGCAAATGCTCTTTCAAGTTGCCCCATGTAAAAATTTGTTGACTTTCTCACAACTGTGTAAAAGTTCAATAAACTTTTTCAAGTTATGCAAGTGATTTTTATTTTTCTCTGAGTTGTGCAAAATTTCCCAAACACTTTTTCAAGTCATGCAATTTGTATTCCCACTTTTGCATGTTGTGTAATTGTAAAATATAAATAATTTTTAATTTGTAATTTTTTAAAATTTCGTAGTCATCCAATTTCCTTGGATACTTATCTAAGTCCTAAATTTTTTTTTGGCACTTACCTAGATCATGTAAATAAAATATCCCCTTCTTATTATCATGCACATAAGCTTTATACTTCTCCTGACCATGTAATTTTCTTTTTATTTTCTCCATTCTATGTAAATGCCATTATTACTTCTCTGAGTCATGTTATAATAAAACATATTATCTTCTAAATATTCTAAATTCATTATACACCATTGAAGCGTGCAAAACCTCCAAATCATTTTTCAAACTTCCACTTAGCACTAGACCAAAATCATTATCTATGTTGTTTATAAGAGGTAAAACATTCATTGTAATTGATAAAAATATAAAACAAAGTGAAATAAAAGGGAAAAAACAAAATTTATTTTGTTTGAGCTACCAAGAAAGCAAGTCATACAACCAATAGAGGAGAGGAAGGGTTTTAATTTCTTTTTCTCCTCACCACAAGGTAAAATCAAATAAAATATATTTTAATTAATTTGCTTTCTTTTTTCCTTGCTTGGAGGAGTTGTACAACATCGTACAACTGAAGAGAAACTTACATATTTAAAAGAGGGAAGAATAAATTAAAATTTTCTATTGTTTTTCCTTGCCAAAAGTGAGATATACGGTCATGTGATGTAGATAGGGAATTTAAAAGTAAACCATATCAATAAAAAAATTGTTTAACTTGTTAAAAGGAAGGGATTGTAAATTATAGGAAAAAGATAAGATTAAAAAATAAATTGTTTACCTAACCAAGAAGGTCGTATGACCATACAACCTAGTGAAATAAAGGTAAAGGTTTAAATTAAAAAAGGTAAGACATTTTTAATTTCTCCTTTATAGCCTGCAAGGAGGCCATATGGATTCGAGAGAGGAGTGAGGTTTTTAAAAATTATGAAAAATAATTTTCAAAATTTCCTTTTGTTTGTTTTTATTTGCCTAAAGAATTCATACAACCATTATATGAAGTAATTGAACATGATAATTAAATTCATGAGTGGGAAAATGAAGAAAGGTGATTAATCAGGTTGGTGAAATTCATACATGAATATTAAAGAGGTATTAAAGTGAATTATGCAAGTAAAACTATGAGTATGAATTTTTGGTATAATTAAATAATTTATTTTGATTTAAGTTATTTTATTTTGTCAAATTTGAAAATAATCTATAATTGTGTGAATATATCCTCGATTGTCAATTTTCCTACAAAATTTAATGTCTTCATCCTCTAATCTAAAAAATATAATTCCAAACAAAGACAAAGCAAGTATGAAATATTAGTTTTAGGGAGTAAAGTCTCTCTTGCCATTGGAACCCAATGTGGAGAATATTTCAGATACTGATCTAGGCCATATTGATTTAGACAAGTTTTGGGAGAGAATGAATGAGGTACCTAAAATTGACTTTGGTTAAAGTATTTTTGACAGTGGATTGGCACAAGCTACAACATTTCCAATTGCAGTGGAAAATCATGAATTAGTTTTAGTCATGGTAGAACATAATAATTCATAAAAAGGGGAATTGAGAGATCCACAACGTGAATTGGTGGCAAGCTTGGCTCTAGAAAACATAGACAATATGTTGCACCTTCCAGATTGAGAATGTTTTGTGCATTTAACTCCTGAATCTTCTCAAAAAATTTAGGATGATAATAACATCTCATGTGCTAAGCAATTCAATAATGGATGGTTAACTAAACAAACACACTCTTCTACATGACTCTTAAAGAATCTTGCAAGATTTGACTTCAAGAATGAGATAAATGATATAATAACATTATTGCAAAGAATAGTGGGGAATCCAATAGCTAAAAAAATTTAGACATGGATGTACAAATTAATTTGAATCATTCACATAAATAGGAAATATCTCAATTAGGCCTAATTAATCGGATGGAATCCATAAATAAGTAGTGGAAGTAAAATTCACATCAAAATTTTATATGATTTCATATCTTATCTACATTATTACTAGTCAAAGATATTTTAATGGATTGCATATGGTTAGTGAACTCAAAAAAATAAATCATATTATTTTTATCCACAACTTTAATTAAAAGAAATAACCCAACACTTCATAAGGTTGAATGGTTGTTTCATTCATTTTTTCATTTAGTTGTTCGAGAAAGAACATTTCAACACATGGATATCAGTAGAAGCTACCACATAAATAGCCAAATGGAGAACTTGGTTCATACACTTCCCAAATTTTAGTTATTTGAGGATTAGTAATATGAAATCTATCCATACATTCTTTCATGGTATGTCAGTGATAAGTGGGCATTAAAGGAGCTAGTGAGACAACTAGTTGAAACATAATTTTTTGATAGGTAGACATAGAACAGGGGTCAAATTAATAATTTCTATTGGTAGGTGCACTTATTCATCATTAATGAAATCTAAAATAATGGATTAATATATGTCCCATTACAATCTTAAAACTTTTGAATGCAAGTTTACATTTGATATAAGGGGTTTAATTAAACACAATCTTGGTCCTTGATTTTAATATCTCTCACATTTTGAAGATTACTGGATGGACTACAATGATGAAAAGATGGTCAAAATTAGGGACTATTCACAATTTACCATAAAATAGATAGTCAAATTTGGCACAACAAAAATACCAAGGTAATTGGTAGATGATGAAGTCACATTGAATCCCATTGTTGAAAAGGAGGTCATTGTAACAAAACCACTACTCATAGTTCATTAGGATAAGAAAAAATCTACTTCCTTTAGAAGTAGAACAAGGCCAATGCTTCAAAGAAATCTCAAGTGGTTAAGGAAAAAAGTAATTGATGTTGGGAATATTGATTTCCCTACACCACTTGGGGAAGATGAATTTGGTAGTTTATACAAATAACAACACATTGAAACATAAAAATCAAATAAAGTGATTCCAAGTAGAGAAATCCTAGTGGTAAAAGAAGCACAAGAACTAGAAACTAGCTAAAAGGATATTCCACCATGAAGGATTATAAAGCTCAAGCTAAAAAGGTTATGTGAAAATATCTGATCTTCTCTTAATCCCTCATTTTCTCAAGAAATTATTGTTGATGGTTTTTCATAGTCCCAAGAGCTTGTAAAAAATACAACTTGACAATTCTTTACTTCTAATGACATGTTTCTCCCTATATCATTTGTTTCCCCACTACAATAAATCACTCCTATTTATTCTTCTTCTCCCTCAAATCTTGAAATGTTTTTTATTTATTCTCTTAAGAACTCCAATTGATACAATTATTAAATAAAAATAAGGAAAAACATCTTTTCAAGTTTTCACAATTAAAATAACACCTTCTTCCACCTTATTTGTGTTATCTTGACAAATCTCAACTTTTGTCATGTCTCCTTCTTCAAGCACAACAATGTTAGATTGGTTGTCCACAGTGGTCTAAAGAGATTAATTTTGAGAATATGACAATTCCAATTCATTTTTAAAAAAGATCAAAGAAAGAAAGAACCATCTCACAAATGGTAACAAATGAAAAAACAAAAAAATATGTAGAGGTGGAAATTCTTACAGTTGAGAAAGATAAATATGAAATCAAAGTTAAGGACTATCATTTATCAAGAGTCCACTTTGGGAAATCCAATAGAGAAGGGATGAAGGAAGATATGTAGCTGGCAATTGGCACCATTTTGAAAAATGGACAAAGATTTAAAAAAACAAAATATGAATTGAAGTAAAAATTGGATCATTTGAATTCAATAATATAGAGGTTGATAAACCAGTTCAACAACACTTGTTTCATAAAGTCTTAATGTTAAAACATTGGATAAAGTGAAATAAATGTGCCAAATGGGTAATGAAGAAAAATATTAGATTTAGAATATCACTGATCAGGGGGTTTCAACAATTATCACTGCAATGATAATGGTTTCTAAAGTCTAGTCAGAATGTAAACATGTAACAAAGAAAGAAAGTGACTATATGAAAGAAATACAAAATTGGGAAGAGTTCATCCCCAAATTAATTGAATTCTCAAAATTTCCCTCTCATGATCTTATTGACAAAGGAGTCATCAAAAAAGAAAAAGATATTTATCAAATTGAATTCCCTTAGACCAAAAAATTTAGAATCCAATCAATTAAAGAATGTGTCAAGAAGTTAAATAGTGCAAGGTCATTTGGGGAGTGAAATAATGATAGATATTGATGCAAAAGTCAAAAATTTGAAATGCCCTCTCATCAATGACAAGGATTAAATGGAAATCTTATTTTATGAAAATTCATGGTCAAAGAATTCAAAAAACACATTCACGAAGTTGTGAATTCCATGTCTTCATTTTATCATGAATTGCTTCATCAATTGGAAAAATATCAAGTCATTGCAGATAATCTTGACTTGACAATAAACAAGCTTCAAAATAAGTTTCAAGAAATAAAGGAGTTAAACTACTCAATGGATATTGCATATATGTATATACATGTTCTTGATGAAGATTTGATAAGGGTGTTTCTCCAAATATTTGAAGACTTTATGAAATAAAAGGAGTTATCAATGAAGCAACAAAAAGATTGAAAACATTCTTAACATTCCAAATCATTCTTCTCTCATTTATTTTTGCAACTAGCTTATATTGTTACATTTTATTTCCCCTTGAAAATGTATGTTGTTACTTTTATAAATTGTCTTTTGTAATTTTTTAACTTGGTATTTTAATTTGTGAAAATTGATGTTGTATTTTTGAAATTAGAGTAAAAACACCAAAACCTTTTTTTCAAATAGTGTCAAGTGCTCAACACACTTTTCCACCTTTCAAGTTGTAATTTTCTATTGATGTTTTTACATCTCTGTTAAAAGGAAAAAATGTGGTTTTGCACCATAACCACCTAATTTGGCCTATAAATACAAGCCAAGCCATTGTAATAAGGTTTATGAATAGAGAGATTTTGGGAAAATCTTTTATAAAGGGAGATTGGATTTTCTACTCCATGAAAATCAATACAAATAAGTTCTTCTAAACCTTTTGTTAGTGATTCCTTTTGAATATGTATATATACTTAAGTCAATGTATTTTATCCTCATTTATGAATAGCTATTGTTATCATTTTAAAAATATTAAAGGCCATGAAATTAGGTTACAAATTTCCATTTGAAATTGTAATTAATATTATGAATATAAGTGAAATCTTGATGGAAATAAAACTAATATTTTTATTATTTTCATTAGAAAATATAGAGGGTTACGCATCTATGTTATTAGTGATAGATAATATTTTTTTATGTATGTTTCATTTTTTTAAGAATGTGAATATGTCTTTCAACCCATTGAGTGAGAGAGATTTCCCCTTTTAACATCAATTTCTCCTCTAATACGTCTGTCAAGTCTCAGTGTTTAATTTGGTGAATTTATTGTCTAAAACATTACCTTTATCTTTTTCTCTCTAAATATTCCTTGATAAAAAATATTTTTTTGTAATTTTAGGTTAAAAGTACTACCCCATGATTTATATATTTTTTCTTGTAAATATTTCCTTTTCAGTAACTTTTTTGGGATTTTAATAAAGATAACTCCACCTTTTAATAGGAGAGGAATTTTTTTCTCAACATTATTAATGTGAATGTGATAATTTATCCCCTAATAAATTTTCATTCCAACACCACCTCAACACCACATAATATTATTACTACTCCTCCTAACCTAAAAACTAGAAATGATCCACCTCCACCAAAATTAGGTGACAGTGAACCCACTGTTAGCAAAACAAGTTACAACATAGTGGAGGATATGAAAAGATAAAGGCCAATATAACCCTCCATGAATTGGCATAAATTATTTAATAGAGGTATTTACTCCTTAAGTATCTTATGGATAATAATATTCAACCCAAAAATAAGGTTGCAACAAATGTTAATGATGTGATACACAATGCTAAAATTGAGTTTTTACCCTTTTTACTCACACTCTAAATCTTTGGTAATAATTTTCATAATTTCCTGGTTGATTTATATGCCTCTGCAAATGTCATGCTTGTTTGAATTTGTATAAAATTAGGACTGGTAGTTGGAAATTTAGATAAGTTTGTGGTTCAATTGGATAAGTCTAAGGTCAAGGTTATAAATGAATTACTGAATGTTCATATGTAGTTGCAAGTTGAGCCAAGAATGTAGTAGTTCATAGACATACAAGTGGTCAAAATCCAAGAAGCATATGTCATGCTGCTCAGTATAGGTTGGTCCAAATATGTCAATGGATATATGGAAATGGACTTATCCCATATGTTGTTGTCTTGCCATGGAGAGGAGTGGTGAATCATTGAAGGATTGACAGAGAGCCATGCATGAAGCTAATGATTACATATTATAATGCAGCCAATAAGCAAGTCAATTTCACCACCACTAAGTTTAGTGTTTATACTCTGACTACTAAACAAATAAAGAAGAAATATCTTAGCCAAGACCAAAATTTAGGTATGTGGTCTTTGTATTTTGATGGAGGATGATCTAAGCAAGGATAGGGATTAGGTATTTTACTTATTGATCCATGTGGTAAAAAATGTGTTGTTGCATATATATTCCAATTCCATTGTACTAATAATATAGAATAATATGAGTCACAAGTCTTGGGATTACAATTTTTAGTTAGGTATGATGTCCATAAATTTAAAGTATATAGTGATTCTAAATTAGTCATCAATTAGGTAAGGAATAAATTTTGATGTAAACTTTCTCATTTGAAGAAGTATAACCACCATGCTTGAGATTTTATGGAATCATTTGATGCATTTAACCATTACCAAGATTAACAACACCATATCATATTCACTGGTTGTTTCCATTTCTAACCTTATGCCTTTGGATAATATGGATTAGTAAAAAAAAAATTGAATTAGTTTCATGTCCATTTGTACCAAATAATGTAAATAATTTGTAAGTGTTTGAGGATGATAATCATATTTTAGATTTATTTTCTAATTCTAATGTTTTTTAAACACATGTGATTGATGAGGCTAAGAGGAGTGATATGAATGAAGAACATTATGATGATGATGATGGAGTTATAAACCTTAGGGACAATCATATTCCAAAAAGAATGATATTATTAGAAAGGTTATTTAACTTAGAAAGGCCTACATCTAGGCCTAAAATATTTGTTTACCCTAACCATAGGTCATGAGTTATTAACATGGAGATTCTTAATAAGCCATAGAACATCACTATAGGGCTAGAATGTCATGATGAAGAAATATAAAGTTTACAAAGGATGTTAGTCCATTTCTAAGACATCATTGCTTAGACTTAAGAATACCTAAAGGTGTTTGATCCCAGTGTCATGACACACAATATTTATTTCAAACCTAATAATAATCCATTTAGACAGTGCCAAAGGCTAATTAATCTTATTCCTAAGCTACTCATCTTGAAAAAAAATCAAAAATTTATATCATTTAGTATAATTTTTCCAATAAGATATTTGATTTAGGTATCTAGCTTAATGTTAGTTAGAAATAAAATGGATAAATTCATATATGCTTTGAATTCAATAATTTTAACCAAGATTTAAACAAGAATAATTATCCTTTAATGTCTCTAGATGAACTCATTCAAAATGCTAGTGGATCTGAGATGATGTCTTTCTTAGATGGATTTGCAGGTTACAATCAAGTTCTCATTGATAAGCAAGACTGATCTAAGATAGCCTTCACCACAAAGTGGGGCACATTTGCTTACAATAAAATTCATTTTGGTCTAATAAATGCTAGCACCACTTTTTAAAGAGCCATGGACAATATGTTTGAAGGACTGATTGATAATTCATTGTTGTGTATTTGTATGATTTAACATTGCTTTATAAATGCAAATCAGACCATTTAAACCACTTATAGAATATATTTGAACGCTACCATAATTTTGGTATTTCAATCAATCCAAAGAAATATATTTTTTGTGTGAGTGAAGGTAAGCTCGTTGGTCACATAATTTAAAAATAAAGTGTGTTGATTAACCCTGACAAAGTTGATGTCATTTATAAAATTAAATTACCAAATAGTAAGAAGGAACTAAAATATTTTTTTTGGTAAAATCAATTTCATAGGGATATTCATTTTAGGTTTTTTGGAGATAACTAAACCATTTAATACCATGTTAAATCAAGGAGATAAATTTGATTGGACACTTACCTCAGAGAAATCCTTTCAAGAAATTAAGGAGGCCATAATGTAGGCTCTTATTTTAGTCAATCCTGATTAAGCAAAAGATTTTTACTTATATTCATTCACATGTGATCATACCATTGTTATCATCCTTACTTAGAAACTAGAATATGGAGGGCATCTCATAACTTTCATGAGCATTAATTTAAATGAATCTAAATTAAAATACCATGTTTTAGATAAGCAAGCATATGCACTAGTAAAGGCAACAAAGAAATTAAGACATTACATTCTAAGGAAAAAAGTTTATATTATGGTTCTAGATCATGTTTTTAATATGATGTTAGGGCATAATGAACTTGGAGAAATAAGGGGATGTTTGGTCTCAAAACTTCAAGAATATGACATTGAAATTAGGCTCATGAAGCTAGTTCAAGGTCAAAGTCTATCACAATTGATCTTTGAAATTGATCCTGATATTGTTGTTATCCAAGTGAATTAGTTTGAACTAAATCACAACCCATGGTATGACTCTATTATTCATTACTTATTGAATGGTGTTCCACTAGATGGATTGGATAGGATGCAAAATAGATCATTAATGTTGAGGGTTTCCCACTACATGATAAATAAAGGTGTTTTGTACCCACTATTAAAGGTAACAAAAAACTTCAGACAAAGGAGAAAAGTGTATGTTATGGTTCTAGATCATGTTGTTAAAATGATATTGGAGCATAAGGAACTTAGATAAATAAGGGGATGTTGTTTCTCAAAAATTTAAGAGTATGACATTGAAATTAGGCCTGTGAAGTTGGTTTGAGGTCAAGGTCTATCAAAATTGATCCTGGTATTGTTGTTGTGCAAGTGAATCAGTTTGAACTAAATCACAACCCATGGTATGACTATTATTCATTACTTATTTAATGGTCTACCACTAGATGGCTTGGATAGGATGCAAAATAGAGCATTAAGGTTAAAGGTTGCCCACTACATGCTAAATAAAGGTGTTTTGTACCATATAAATCATAAAGAGATTTTATTAATACGATTAATAAAAGAGGAAGTGATAGATGTCATGACTCATTTTCATGATAAATTAGGTAGCAACCATCTTTATGGTAGTATGATATCCCACAACATCTTAAGTGTAGGTTATTATTGGCCATCATTATTCAAAAATACTCATACTCATATGAGATCTTGTCATCTTTGTCAAACATTTGTAAAAATAGAATCTCATGATGTTATACCCCTTCACCCAATAATTAAGGAGCATCCCTTTCTCGATGAGGCCTAAACTTCATTAGTGTCATAAATATGAACTCTTCAATTGGCCATAGATTCATTATTATAGCGACTGACTATTGCACAAGTTGGGTTGAAGCAAAGTTAACAAGGAAAAACAATACTAAAGAGGTAATTAAATTCCTTAAAGAGTAAATTAGTACTAAATTCAACACCCCTTTAGCACTTTGTGTGACAATGGGCTTGCCTTCTAATCAAGTAAATTGATCGAGTGGGCATATCAAAATAGGATTACATTGAAGTTCTCTTCAAATTATTACCTATAGGGAAATGGTTTGGTGGAGTCCAAAAATAAGAATCTATTAAATTTCATTAATAAATTAGTAGAGGAGAACCCAAACAATTGGCATCCTCTACTTAAGTATGCTTTATGGGATAATCATACAAGGCATAAGAAAATCCTCAAGAGTTCACATTTCATGTTAGTTTATGGCATAGAGCCAATATTTCCAATGACACTTTAGAGACCCATATATTAGTTCATCAATGACTACATGGAATCAATTGAAATGGGTCAGTTGAAGTGGTTGGCCCTAGTTCATATGGATGATATGAAATATGAAACCTTGCAAAATTTTAGCAAGCACTAGGTAGCTGTGAAAAGATGGTCTAACAGAAAATCACAAGTGAAATGTTTTATATTTTAGACTTGGTTTTATTATGGGAGAAAGCCCATGATAATAAAGGTTAGCACACTAAGTCAAGTACTATTTGGATTGGACCTTATCAAATTATAGAGTTGCCAGGACAAAATGCTTTTAGACGAAAATTTCTACAAGGAAATGACCTATAACTACTAGTCAATGGATAGTTTATGAAGCATTGCTTCTCAGTTGTTCCATCCAATGCCATTTCAAAATAAAAATCATGAGGTTTGTTGCATATATATACCTTATATATGACTGGTTTCCATGCTTTCTTGGTTTTGTTTCATGCTTTCTTTGGTTAGTTTTGATTTTTATTATGTGTTTATTTTGATTTGCTCATTTATATCCTTTCCTTATTTTGTTCTTCCCCTTCCCCTTGACTTGTTTGAGTCAGTTTGTTTTGTTTAAACCATTGGTAATTTTTGGTGTGCATTTTCAAAACTAAAAGATTATAATTACTTGATGTATCATGAATAGTCATCCCTTAAAAATATATCATTTTAGCATTATGGTTTTGGATGTTCCCCTCCTATGTATTGGTTGTGGTTGTGTTTAAAATAAGTTCAACTTTTCTCACAGTTAGTATTGCATGGAGTTCATGTTTAGAAAATAAATAGAAAATTTGAGATGACAATAAGTTAAAAAAATGTTACCTTTGACCTTAATGGGCTAGTTGTTTCAAATGGTGGATGAATAAATAAGAGATATTCAGATTTTAGAAGTTAGATAGTAAATAGTGTTTCTTGAATAACCTTATAAACTAGAAGAAACTTGTTATTAAATTTTCATAAATTTGAATTCCTATGATTCAAAAGAGTATGTGAATTTTATAAAAGTTTCTCTTTCTCATCTAAGGCCATAAACTACACTCAATTGAATATATAAAAGGAAAATGAATCACATGATTAGTTTAAATTTGTCTTGATAGTCATGAATTTTCTAAGCATCATACCTTGGATTGGTCCCCAACCCTAAATGGAATAAAAAATGAAATCATTTTAAAATAAAAGATCAAAGGAAATAGAATAAAAATGCAAAATCTAAAGTCTTCCTCTAAAGGGTGATTCAAGCAATCTCCACCACATAATCTCTAGCCTAGCTAACAGTGGAGGAAAGTCTCGAATGAGGTCATAGGTATCTTTGTTCGGGTTATAAATTCTTGGACAGAAGTAGAGAAATTTTCATGACTTTTCATCCCAATCGAATATCCAAATTTACCTCTCATAAGTTTTGGTCGCTTAAACAAGTTTGAATTATTTCATGTGAAGAGTAATAAAACAATATATCACTTTCACACACTTATGGTTTAATGCTGAATTAAAACTTAATATGTCACATGTTGAGGCAAACTTTAGTGCCTCCATCTTTCTAATTTTATCTAAATAACTATTTTTAATTTGTGCTTTGTATAGGTGTGAAGATTTACAGTCTAAATTCTAGTCTAGTTAACTTAAGCTTCTAGATTCTAAATGCTTGTGCATCATTCTCCTTATAAAGGTCACCATTTTTTATGGCCCAACACACCTCATCTTTAAATACTTTCATGTGGGGACCCTTGTGTTCTATTTTTATATTTGGTTTATAGGTTCCTAGATGTGAAGTTTGTCTTTCTAAATACTTCATCGATGTTAACCAAGTATGAATAATAAGTCTTCATTACGAATTCTTGGTCTAAATAACACATCTAGAATTGGTCCTTGATATGAATATTTGAGTTTGCTTAAGATTTAAATGGTCTTGATCATTTTACAATCACATCATAGGGAACTCTAAAAATTCATCTTTTGGAATATTTACTCAATATTTTATGTAAATTCATCTTAACTTTATAAATTTATTCCAAATTCCTTATGACAATTGGGTCCATGATTGTTTGAATCTTTGATTATGTGGCTCAAAATTTTAATGGTTTATCTTAAAACATGATCCAAATTTAGATATTGTGTATTTTATTATGATTATATTTGTTGTAGATATGAATGAGCTATTTAAATCACTTTCGTTCGTGGATTGTGGGTTTTAGTATGAAAATTCAAGTCTTTTTGACCATAGAGGTTCCATTGCTAATATACCTAATCTAATTTTAAATTTTAAAATTTTTATTTTAATTTGAAAGTGACCAGGTATTTATAATGTCCCATTATAAATAATTGGTTGATATTTGACTTAATACTTGGCTATTCAGAAAAGTATTTGATCTTCCAAAGTAATTTGAATACTCAAGATTTGGGGATTCTCGACTATGGAAAATATTTCATGATCATTAATGTTTCCTCCATATTTTTATTAGTCCTTATTCTCTTTGATCTTGAGGCTTCTCAATTTTTGGTTTTATGAGACTAATAATGCTAACATTTTGACTATGTTTTTGATTTAATCTTTTTGCAAGTTTATTTCTTCTTCGAGCCCTATGAATGGCCAAGATAATGCCAAGTATCATGATCCCATTCACCTGATGGAATTTGGAACTTATTTTTTTCATGAAAATACTTAGGCCTCCAAGTCACTAGGATGATGCCATGTGGCATCATCTTGGGAACTTAATATCCTAAGTAGTGTAGTGCTTAGTTAGATGGACATGGCATCATCTTAGGGACCAAGGAACCTAGGTGGTGAAATTATTAGTTAGATAGCCCTAGACCTTTGGGTCATTGATATGAATCCACATGGCATCATCCTAAGGCCTTGTAGACACAAGAACTAAGATTATGTCCAAATGGCCTTGGGCCTATAAATCCCTAAGAGATGACACATGACATTAGTTTAGGGACCTAAGGACCCAAGAGGGTAGTGATTAGTTTGCATAGTCCTAAGCCTCTAGGTCACTAGGATGATGTCATGTGTCATCATCTCAAGGACTAGAGAGGGTAGACAGAACTATTGGGAAGTTGTATGGCTTCAAGTGGCCAGGATCATTCCATATGGCACAATCTTATTCACCTAAGACCCTAAGATAGGAATGTGAAATTGGGAAGTGAGAAATGAAGCTGATAAGTCCACATAGCTTATGGATAAGGGTCAGGGAATGTGATATCAATAGGTGTCTATATCATATGATATTGATGGAGTAATGTGTAAAAGGAATATGCTCAAGATAATTTAGATGAACCCCATATGTCAAAGAGAACTTGAAAACATAAAACAAAGATGGACCCATTCCACCTAGAGCATTTGATTCATCATAAAATGCATAGGACTAAATTTGATAGCCCATCAAAATGTTAGAATGGCCCAAATTAAGCAAAATAATAGAATAATCAATCAATCTAGCTCTTAAGGGGTCTAACTGGTTAAGGAATATACGTAGAGTGAGATAGTGAGTTCTTAACCCAATTTTTTTCCTAGGTATTCCAAATAAAAGAATCATTCAAAAATATTTAGTCTAAATGGAGAAGTGGTGGGATCATTTGAGTTTCACAAGTGTCATAACCATGGAGAAAAGACAAATATAATTCGACTTTTTATGAGAGTGGATGTAATATTATAACATTATACAATTGTGATGGCCTTGAGTGGTCATCATGGACATAGATGGGAACCTATTAAAGGTATAATCTACTGAGAGGAGGAGTGAATCAGTGGTGGAAAAAAATCCAATTCAATATCTAAACCCTTGCAAATACTTAAGCATTCTATACAATCATTCATGAAACATAGAAATCATTCATATTAGTGAACAATGAACATAATGCAAAATCACATACAATATCTATGTGGGAAACCCTCTTGGGGAATAAAACCCACTCTCAATCCTAAAAACATATGGACTACTATCCTCTAAGATGATAAAAAATAAGATACTGGTCAAGTTCTTCTGATCATGAACCTTCAGTCAAGTCCTTCTAACCTACAACCTTTATCAATTCCTTCTGATCAAAGGTCTTTAGTGAAACCGTATTTCACAAGGAGAAACTACCCCTAAGGAATATCAAGTCCTGTAGACCCTCCTTTTAAATAACACTTCCACCTTAGATCTAACATCTTCAACACCTAATGATGGACCTCTAATTATTTGAAAGCTACACAAACTCTTTATCTAAGTCATAGAGGCCTCAAACATAGGCGTACCACAATCTATCTCCTTCTTCACTCAAATAGTCCTTATATGCACACACGAATCTCCTCACATAAATTCAAACTCTAAGAACATTATAGTTTCATCATAAACATAATCTACAGACCATACACATAGTCCTTAATCTTATCTGCTCATTGACCCAATAGTTGGGCACTCATACTCTCCACCACTTTCCTTCACTCTCTAGCTCTCTCATGTACAAGTCTCTTGCTCACAAGTCTTCCACCCAAAATCTATAAATAATCATATTTTATTTCACTATATATAGATCTATCATGAATTATCAATTCCACATTAATCCTTTTCAGCCACAATACATGCCTTCACCCTTAAGGCATCTCACATGGGTTACACTTTAGCACAACATACTTTCAAATAGGTCTAAGTCACTCTTAGGACTTGTGGAGACCTATTTAGCTCTTTGACACTTCTCCCAGCATAATAAGAACATAAGACCACTTAAAAATACATATGTCCACTCCTTTTGTCCCCTAGGACATCCTCAAATGATCACAGTTGCCTTTGCTAACCTTTGTGTATGCTCAATCAACTCAAACAAAGACCTTACACACATGAACACCATTAATGAACATACAATAAAATTATTAAGCATTGTTAATACTCAAGATGGATTGATCACACCTCCAAAATACTCATAGAGCATCCTCATGGAGTCTACAATACTTGCAAATAACAAATTCATCATGAGGCATCAAAACAACATCTACATAAGCTCAAATACTCTTCTCGAGTCACTTGTAGAATAAACACAAACACAAATTCAATTTATAGGATAAATATATTTAACTATACTCACTTTCAGATCTTGAAATCTATATACCTAGATGTGCCTTGGAGTCCTCTACCATTTTGATTTTTACTATATGAGCAAATTCATCTTCTCTCAAAAGATATGGACAAATTACTGAGGACTAGTTTTTCCCTTAGAAAATTCAAATATTCAAATGGAAATGGTCATAGATAAAATTTATAAAATTTTAAATCATCTCATGTCCTCACTGCTCAGATCAAATATCCACCATCAATCTCTTTTGATCTTTAACATATATGTACCAATGCTCAAATGTTAAACCTCAACCACTTTACTATCATCTCGTGTCCTCACTTAGCTTGGCCAATCACTCTCCTTTGATCTTTATTAGAAGTACACTAAAATTTAACTTTGTTAAACTTTAGATACTTTAACAATTTTGACTTACTATGCTCTATTATTCTCAATCGTTTAAAAATCCACTCACCATTGATCTTTTATCCTTATCTTTGCTTAGACATTAAACATTGTGAACCTATCCTCATCTCACTACTTCCTAACTTCTTAGAGTAATGTGCACTATTGATCTTACTTGATCTTTAACTCTTTCAAAATTGACTAAGTATGGGGACCATTTCAATATGCCCAAGTGGCCATTTTTGAACATTAATAACTTCTTTTGTGCTTCAATGCGTGATCTCAAATTTGGACCAGATGATCTCCTCATATAGTATAATCTAGCCATATAACAAATATCTCTTAGAACCATCACACATGTTTTATATAAAAACATTAAAATACCTTATTAAAATCTTCTATCATAGATACAACTATGTCAAAACCTACCTGAGAGGCCAACTTTGAGCATGCATAACTTTTACCGTGATTCGGTGCATGATCTAAAATTTAGCATAAATAAACTAGGATCAAAACTGAACAAATTGATAATATTAGTTTCTATTGACACCTTCACATGTGAAATATATAACACCATAAAAATTCTCACTCGACTCTTTTTTCCACATTGCAAAATTGGCTAAGTATGGGAAAACATAGTCAAACTGCCTGGGAGCCCAACTTTGCATATGCATATATTTTGATGTGCTACATCACATGATTTAAAATTTAGAGAAAAAAAATTAGGAAAAAAAAATGAATAAAATTGTATGATCACCTTCTTCTAGAATTTTCACACATGTGAGATATTCTATCATCAAACTGCTTACTTGAGTCTTTCTAGCCACATTACAAATTTGCCTAAGTATGGGAAAATAATGAATTCTAACTAAGAATCCAATTTGAAGCCTCATATATTTGATCATGATTTGATTCATTAATTTAAATTTCATGTATAACAACTACGTAATAAAGTGATCGTAACCAAATGACCAACTCCCCTTGACTCATTCCCACATGGTAATGGTGATGTCATCAAATTGCCTACTCAAATTTTTTGCCACTAGACCCAAACTATGTAGATGAAAACTATGGACTAATAGATGAATTAAATTTATGACCACAAGCTCTCAAAGCATATATAAAATCTTATGGACCTCTTGGACATGATCCAATCACCATACTCATCCTTGAATATCTTTAATCATGCCAAAATTGAAGATCAACCAAGCCAACTTCAAGCACACTAGGACAAACACATTACACACTTTGTCATTATTACTTAGGATATCAAAGAAATTCATCAACTCATAATTACACCTCTATGAAATCACCATGACATCATTTATAACTCTCCAACAATCTCCCCCTTTTTCATGGATGTTAACAACCATCATATATAACAATATACAACTCACCTTCTCTCTTTTCAAGCACTCCCACGACAAGAACTTTCTCCTCCTTTAAAACAATGACAAAGTGGGAACCAAATGATCTTTAGGACCTAAAAATACCATAAATAGTAAAGGACCATCTTATAAAGACGATATAAAATCCCCCTTACCTTGAGCATGCCTTTTTTTGCCTTGACAAACTTCCTCTTACTGCATGCCAATACTCTTCTTCACAAGCATAGAAACTAATGAAGAAAAAACATGAAAAATATTAAAATATAATGGAACTCACAAATAAACATATAAAAGGGACCCCCCCTAATATTTTTGATCCATTTTACCATTTAATCATCTTTAGATCTCCACATACCATGAAGAACCACCATACATGCTTACTAGCCTTCTCTATCAAGACACTTCCATGACTACGAACAGAGCATCATATCACTCATCAATCAAGAAATAATTATAAAAAATCTTGAAAACTCACCTTGAAACATTCATTATTTTTTTATTTTTTAGATATTGAACAAAATCACTCTTCTTTTTACTAATCCTGTCTAGGTCTCTTGTAACCCTACCTGAATCTTACAGAGCCCAAAAATTTTATTAGACACACATTTCAGACCTAAACCATCATATCTAGAGAATTCTCATATTCCCCCTCAAGCACACCAATTTTCATCACAAAGATCATCCTCTAAAACATACTTCTTTCACAAACCTACTAGCCATTTAGCCCTCCATATTGACATAAACAAGAATAACTTGAGAACCAAAAAACTTCCAATCTCTATGAAGCTTGATTTAATAACCCATTTGGAACATTAAACATATTATGAAGCCTCATACATCATCTCATAATTTAGACAACTTTTGTAGCAGAGCCCAAAACCCTAGAATCTTAAAATAAACAAAGTCAACACAACACCTTCCAGTTAACATCCACCTCTAAAACTTATTATACACCTAGAGATAACCATTACATACTTCTGGACCAAGATTTAAGCTTCCACACCATTAGGAATATTGACTTCATATAACTCATTTTAGGACATGCATATTCATAAGCACAAACTAGGAAACTCGAGAGTAAATAAAAAACCTCAATTTGACTTCAACATACCTTCAGATCATAAAACCACCTAGAGCATACTAAAATAAGGTTTATAGACCTTTCTATTCAAAATTATCATCTTATAAAACACAAATCCTCCTTTGTCATTTAGGGACCTTTAATATGACCTTGTAGACTAATCCATATATAGTTCTCAACATCATGGCATCACCTCAGCATATTTTCCACCTGAACATACTTGTTCCAACTAAGAACACTCAACTCTAGTCTTATAGAACCATCTCAAAGAACACCATAGAAACACTTTATTTTCCACTTGAAAGGAGTTTCTTAATAAGCATAGATAGAGACACCCTTTATACCTTAATGATTTGAAACAAAAACAACTCCTCATATTCCTCATCATTTCTCAATTGATACTTATAGTTCTTCTTCTTATTCTTCTTTGGCTTTAGAGAAATAACTTTATCAACTACTAAAACATTCTCCTTTTCTTCTATGATTGGATTATCAATACATGAAAATAACATATATTTATGGCATACCTCTTCATCTAAAGAATCATCCTTGCATCTTGAAACCTCATCACTAGGTACAGACTTTTGATGTTCTTTACATGAAGCTTGCTCAACAATAGTAAGATGTTTACTTAGATCCTGACCTCAAAAATAGCCTCAACCAGTACCTTGCTCTACTCCTTGAGCTTGGTCTCTTCACTCTCAATATGAGCAGTCAATGAGATCTCTTAGTAATCTTCACCTTTTGTAGCATTTTCCACCATAGCAAAAAAATTACTTGAACCTGTAAACTCATCATAATTCCTAATTACCACCTTTGGTCTCCATGAGTTAACTTGTCATCTTATATGTAATCTACGATCTTGATTTAACCTATTCTAACTTGTAGGCCTTTGTTTATAGAACCTATCAATGTGACCTCTCTATTCATAATTGAAGCACACCATAATTTTTGAAAACAACTTGTTCTACCTTTTCATATTTGGACAAAATCTTGCAATGTGTCTTAGTTCATAACAACTGTAGCATTTGATATCTATGACCGGAAACTCAGCTTGTCTTAACTAAAATGGATAACATTTTTTAAAGTGTTCCGCATCATGATATTTGAGACACTCAACCTTGCTTACACCTTTTAACTGATGATCCCCATCATATTTCCAAGAAAATTCATTTCTAATAGGTCTTCTACATTCTCTAGATCTATGCCTAAAATGATTACAAGTATAGCAGTAACCATTGAAATTTGCATACCTCATGGGATTTGGTTGTCTAATCTATTTTGTATTGATTCTTCCAACACCTTCATTCCTTTTTTGATGATTTTTCTTCAAAGGCTAATTATCCTTATTTATATTAGTCTTCATATTCTCTTGATTTGTACTCTCTGGTTCTTTTTTGTATCCAAGACAATCTTATCACTTGCATGCTTTTGATCATTTAGAATGTTGTCTAGAAAACATGAAATCTTTTCAAATCTCAAAAAATACATTAACTTACTGACATATTCTCTAACTCATATTTCAATGACTTATTTTCAATTACATACCTTATACATTCATCTTCTTTAGATTTTAAACTTGTAGATAGGACTTCCAATTGACAACTAAGATGTTTGACCATATCTTCATGCTCTTTGGAATATTCATCCATTCTTGCCTCAAACACATTGAATTACTCCTCAAATTCCTTGATTTTAGATTTCATCTTCTTATTTATCTTCTTCTCAATCTTCAATTCTTCATGAGCATTAGTCAATGCAGTCTCATAATCCACCTCATCTTTTTCATCATCTAAATCACTCTAAGTAGACATATTATGATGTGAGAAACTTCCTTCCTCCACCATGAACAAATATTCATCTTCAATAGGACCATCATATTCATGATCATATTCTGAATCACTGATTTCACTTTCATCTAATGAGCTACAATATTCTATGGTGTAGAGACTCTTCTTGTCCTTGAATTACTTCTTCTTGTTATCAAACCTTCTAAATCCCTTTTTGCTTTTATCAAACCTGAATGTTTTATTTCCATCATCATGACCTTGATCATGCTCTTCATCATCATCCTTATTATACTTAAGAGGGTAATTATTAACAAAATGTCATATCTCACCACAATTGAAGCATTTGAGGGGTATCTTACCTTTATACTTACCTGAACCTATTCTCAATTTCTTTGAAATCAAAGTAATTAATTTATCCTCATCTATATCAAGAATGTCATCCTCCTTGAGTTACTTACCTTGGAAATTCTTATTTATCTTCATTTCAATTTTGAAAGTTGCTTCCTTTTTTGGTGGTATATCATCATTATTCCTCATCTCATAGGTAGTAAGGGTGCCATGCAATTGATCCATATTCAACTGAGTAAGGTCATGAATCTCTTTTATAGCAAATACTTTTGGATCAAACATGGGGGATAGAGACCTTAATACCTATTGAACAATAGTAGTCTTTTCAAGATTATCTCTAAGACCTTTGATGATGTTCACAATCTCATCAACTCTTTATAGAAAGGATTCCATAGTATCTTCTTCATTGATCTTAAGACTTTTAAATTGCCTTATATGAGTATGCAACTTAGAAAGATTAATATTTAAATCTCCTTCAAAAATAATCTTAAATTTATCCCATATTTCCTTGGCAAATGTGCAATGGATTACTTTGGTGAACTCAATCTCTATAAGACATTCATTGCCTTGGAATTGTTCTCAAACAACTTCTTGTTTGTAGCACTAGATGGAGGAATAGTAGGAGCAACATAACCATTCACAATAGATTACCATACATTAAACCCTAGGGACATAATGTATGTCTTCATCCTAGCACTCCAAAAAATATAATTAGATCTATTAAACATCAATTCTTGCTTAGTAGAGAAACCACCATGCATATTTTGACTAGTCATTGTACCTTGGATCACCTTCAAGTTGTTAAGCCTTTACCAAAGGACCAACTCTTATACCAATTTTTAGAGGTACAATCCACTAAGGTAGGGTGAATCAATGGTGGTAAAAAATCTAATTCAATTTCCAAACCCTTAAAAATAATTAAGCATTCAATACAATCATTTATGAAGCATATAATTCATTCATAACAGTGAATAATGAACATAATGCAAGATTAAATACACAACACTGTTAGATTGTGGAGCTAAAAGCTTCACTGATGCAGACATGGAGGAGGGTGTAGAAGGGTTGCTGAGTGTCACAGACACTAACGACAGTCAGGCCAAATGACGTCAGCAGGATAAGGTAGGAGAGCAACCGACATCGGTCAGAGATCGGCCGGCGTCAGTGACCCCAGGCAGACAGGGACCGACGTCGATCGCCTGTGTGGTTCAACTGTGATTATATTGCGGGAAGTTGGTTGATGAACCAAGTGTTTGCATACTTAGTGGTAATTATAGACTGAGAGTTACAGATCTAATTATTGTACTAGGTGTCTAATTATTGTTTGGATGAGATCTATATAATAGACTCATGGTTGTATTGTAAACTTGTGCTAGGGAGTAAGAGAGCAAATAGCTCCTTTAGAGAGAGGTAGAGCAATGGTGCGTTCCTCCTAGTGCCACAGTACCAAGTGTGGGTGCTGGATTGGAGAGTCAGCTAGATTCTTCAGGTATGTATGATCTTGGTCATCAGGTGAGCATGGCTACGATAGGAGATCTACATGGTAAGTAAGATCATTGATCTACAGGTGTGTGTGTGTGTTCAAGGTCAAGGTTCATAGGAGTACAGAACCATATTGATCTGTAGGATGGAGATCAGATAGGACAACAACACAACAGGGAGCAGGATCAGGTAGGATCTACTTGGAGTACGGTGTGTACTCATTGGTATGTACGTGGAGTACATAGAGAGCTAAGAGGAAGGCAAGGCAGTTCATTCCATAAGTATGGTCTGTTGAATTGTAGGTTGTTGCAGGTTCATGGGAGATCTACTTAAAGTACTTTGAGTACTTGTGGAGTGTGTGGAGCACAGGTGTAAGGTGAACACCAACTCTATGTTTGAGTTAGGTGTTGGGACCTGAGTGAGAGAGCTTTGAGGAGAGAATTACTGTTCACTTGAGGTATGGGAAACCTCTGAAGAGGTGGTGGAGAAGAAGTGGCATCTTCTTTATTGTATTCTTTTCTATAAGAGTTATTAATACAAGTTGTGTATTGTCTCTAATATTTTGTGTTATTCTGAATTCTAGTTACTTGTTGATTCTGGTTAATTCTGCATATTAAGTTGCTTGGTTTGGTAATCAATTGTGTGCTTCCGGTTGTTCATATTCCCAACAAGTGGTATCAGAGCTAAGGTTGCAGGAAGTAGGTTTTATGTTTGGTTACAGGTCACTCTCAGGGGTTTTTGATTGAGTGGGAGCAGAGCAATGGCAGATGAAAGTAAGCTAAGAATGGAGGAGTTGAAAAGCACAGATGGTCACTTACGGTCCCATGGAAAGAAAGAGCAGGTAAAAGAATATTGTTGGTCTGTGAAAGATCAACATGAAGAAACTGAAGAAGCAGATGTTGCAGGTGATGTGGCACAGGATGCTCTAGGAGGTTTCTTGGATAAAGTTGAATCTTGGATAAAAGATTTAGTTGCCTCTTTCCATGCAGCCCCAGGTAGAGGAGTTGGTGAACCTTGCCAAAAAATTGGCAAAGGGGAAGTGAAGCTAAAATTGCAGGCGGCCAACACACAGGTGTTGATGAAGGTCATGCAGGTCCCAGGTTTGGAGATATGGCTAATTTCTTCAAAAATATTGGGTGATGAGAGATGCACAATAAGTCTCACAGCGGTTACACTTGAATTAGCTGGTGGTAATAAAATAGGTACTCTTTATCTACTTGTTTATATTACTGATTCTTCTTCTATTGTGGAGACGTGGCTTCGTAGGCTTGGTCACATG
Organism: Torreya grandis; assembly: GCA_037957365.1. Taxonomy (NCBI): domain Eukaryota; kingdom Viridiplantae; phylum Streptophyta; class Pinopsida; order Cupressales; family Taxaceae; genus Torreya; species Torreya grandis. Next base: position 4,154,901 of record JARHVA010000049.1, read on the forward strand.
AGCAAGAAGGAGATGCATGTTCTTAAGTGGAAGATAGATATATTTGACAGGCTTAAGAACTGGAAAGCCTTGGTGTTCTTGGAGGAGATGGCAGACAGAAACTAGTGGATGGTGTTGAATACTTCTGAGCAGAGCAGTTTGGACATGGGTTTTGATTCAAAGGAGCTCGCGGGTAAAAAGTCATCACTCACACGTGAACACAGATACCGACGTCGGTGACGAGGAATCGACGTCGAACAGATAGGTGCCAATGTCGGTCATGTGTAGACCGAAGCCGGTGATGTCAGGCAGGGTAAGACTGATGTCGGTCAGGAGGATCGACATCAGCATCAGGGACACTGACGTCGGTAGGGTCGGTAGTCAGGGACAGATGCATAGGAATCGACGTCGGTCGGATGCAGACTGTGGAGTGACTGAGGTCGGTCACTGTAATGGATTTTGGGTGGACAACACGTTGTCAAGGAGTCTCAAACACCCATACGAAGGACTGAAGATGTAAGTAGGCCCTCAAATTTGTTGTTCCTCTTCTTTATACTTGTTTTTTATTATAGAGCAGGAAGGATCTAGGAAACAGGTGGGAGCATGGTAGGGATATGATGCAGAACCAAATGGGAGTTTTGGTAGGGTTGCCAACCGATACGAAAGCACAGAGACGAATGGATTCCTTAGTTGAAGAATAGAGTGAACGGACATGTGAGATGGAAGACCAAGCATATGGTCTTGAGGAGCTGTAGGATAGTGGTACAGGTTTTGACAGGGGGATGACAGAGCATGACTCTAGTCAATGTCAGGGTAACTACTATGGTTTGTCTTACTAGGGGGATGATGAGTTGCGACAGCATTTTATTGCTATATGTGGATGGTATATTTGCTAGCAGGGTTTGTACATACAGAGTTTTGTTGAGCTAAGGGTAAGATTAGTTTAGTGGCATGTCAGGAGGAGTTTGGAGCAGAAAAATTCTTTGACATGGGAGGCATGGAGATCACAAGTTGATTTCATCTCTAGTGGGAGCTGATGTGAATCAGGTGTTGGCGAGGTTCATTAGGTAGGATGCAGAGCCGGAGCACACTAAGGGCTGGACATGTACAGTGTCTAAAATCATGTGAGGTCTGGTATAGACCTGAGTATTCCCATGCAGTGGGAGTTTTCAGAGAGTTAGGATCCAATTCAGGGAAGTGGGTTCTCAGGGATTTGAGAGGGACCAGTAGTAGGTATACATGCAGGGTCAGGACTTCACTACATGTGTTTATAGGTTTGGATGTGGCAGGGTACTCGGATGACAGGAGGTGCACCACGAGATGTGTGGTGGTTAGTCTTCAAGTGGGAGCTTAAAGAGGAATACAAACCAGGAAACATATTAGATGGGGTAAAGGTAAAGGTATAGTGCAGTTGTTTATCTCCAAGTGGGAGATTGTTAGATTATGGAGATAAAAGCTTCACTGATGTAGACATGGAGGAGGGTGCAGAAGGGTTGCTGAGTGTCACAGACACCAACGTCAGTCAGGCCAACCAACGTCAGTAGGACAAGGCAGGAGAGCAACCGATGTCAGTCAGAGATTGGCCAGTGTCGGCGACCCCAGGCGGATAGGGACCAGCATCGGTCACCTGTGTGGTTCGACTGTGAGTATATTACGGGTAGTTGGTTGATGAACCAAGTGTTTGCATGCTTAGTGCTAATTATAGACTGAGAGCTATAGATCTAATTATTGTACTAGGTGTCTAATTAATGTTTGGATGAGATCTATATAATAGACTCATGGTTGTATTGTAAACTTGTGCTAGGGAGTAAGAGAGCAAATAGCTCCTTCAGAGAGAGGTAGAGCAATGGTGCGTTCCTCCTAGTGCCACAGTACCAAGTGTGGGTGCTGGATTGGAGAGTCAGCTGGATTCTTTAGGTATGTATGATCTTGGTCATCAGGTGAGCATGGCTACGATAGGAGATCTACATGGTAAGTAAGATCGTTGATCTACAGGTGTGTGTGTGTGTGTGCAAGGTCAAGGTTCATAAGAGTGAAAACCATATTGATCTGTAGGTTGGAGATCAGATAAGACAACAACACAATAGGGAGCAGGATCAGGTAGGATCTACTTGGAGTACGGTGTGTATTCATTGGTATGTACGTCGAGTACATGGAGAGCTAAGAGGAAGGCAAGGCAGTTCCTTCCATAAGTATGGTCTGTTGAATTGTAGGTTGTTACAGGTTCATGGGAGATCTACTTGAAGTACTTTGAGTACTTGTGGAGTGCGTGGAGCACAGGTGTAAGGTGAACACCAACTCTGTGTTTGAGTTGGGTGTTGGGACCTGAGTGAGAGAGCTTTGGGGAGAGAATTACTGTTCACTTGAGGTGTGGGAAACCTCTGAAGAGGTGGTGGAGAAGAAGTGGCATCTTCTTTATTGTATTCTTTTCTGTAAGAGTTATTAATACAAGTTGTGTATTGTCTCTCATATTCTGTGTTATTCTAAATTCTAGTTACTTGTTGATTCTGGTTAATTCTGCATATTAAGTTACTTGGTTTGGTAATCAATTGTGTGCTTCCAGTTGTTCATATTCCCAACAAACACAAGATCCACATGGGAAACCCTCTCAGAGAATAAAACCCATTGTCAATCTTAAAAACGTATGGACTAATGTCCTATAATATGATCATAAATAAGAGACTAATCAAGTCATTATGATTAGGAAGCTTTTGTCAAGTCCTTCTAACCTACAACCTTGATCAAGTGCTTTTGATCAAAGGTCTTTAGTGAAACCCTATTTCATAAAGAGCAACTGCCCCTAAAAAAATCAAGTCCTTTAGACCCTCCTTCAAAATAACATTTCCACTTTAAACATAATGTATTCAACACTTGATGATGGACCTCTGATTATCTAATAACTGCATAAAATCTCTCTCTAATTCATGCAGGCCTCTCACATAGGCATGTCATAATCTCTTTCCTTCACTCAAATAGTCCTTATATACACACACAAATCTCCTTGCATAGATTCAAACTATAAGAACATTATACTATCATCAAAAAAAAGATCTAAATATTATACACATAGTCTTTAATCTTCTCTACTCATCAACCCAGTAGCTATGCACTCACACTCTCCATTTCTTTCCTTTGCTCTCTAACTCTCTCACATACATGTCTCTTGCTCATAAGTCTTCCACCCAAAGTCTAAAAATCATCATATTTTATTTCGCTATATATAGATCTATCATTAATTATCAAGTCCACATTAATCATTTTCATCCATAATACATGCCTTCACCCTTAAGACATCTCACATGTGTCACACTTAAGCATAAAACACTTTCAAATAGGCCTAAGTTACTTTTAGGTCCTATATAGACCCATTCATCTCTTTGACACTTATCTTAGTATAATAAGAACATAAGACCACTTTAAAATACATAGGTCCACTCCTTATGTCCCCTAAGACATCCTCAAATGATCATAGTAATCTTTGCTCACTTTTGTGTACGCTCAATCAACTCAAATAGAGACCTTATACATAGAAACACCATTACAAAACATGCAGTCAACTTCTTAAGCATTTTTCATTCTTAAGATAGATTGATCACACCTCTAAAATATTCACATAGCATCCTCATGGATTCTACAACACTCCCAAATAGAAAAGTCATCATGAGACATCAAAACAGCTATATAATCTCAAATACTCTTCTCAAGTCACTTATAGAAAAAGAATGAACACATAGTCAAACTTTAGGCTGAATATGTTTGACTGTATTCACTTTCAGATCTTCATATATATATATATGCACCTTGGAGTCCTCTACCACTTTGATTTTTACTGTATGAGCAAATTCATCTTCTATTGAAAGATATAGAGAAATTACTGAGCACTAGTTTTTCCCTTAGCAAATTCAGATATTCAAATGGTAATGGTCATAGTTAAATTGTGTGTCCTCATTTCTCAAATTTAATAAACACCTTTAATCTCTTATGATCTTTAACACATAGGTGTCAATGCTCAAACATTAAACCTCAACCACTCTGTTATCATCTCATGTCCTCACTCAGCTTCACTAATCATGCTCCATCAATATTTGTCAAAAGTACACCAAAATTTAATTCCCTTAAAACTCAATTACTTTGACCATTTTAAATTAATATTCTCCATTGATCTCAATCGTACAAACACCCACTTACTATTGATCTATTATCCTTACCTTTGCTTAGTCATGAAACATCATGCACTTATCCTCATCTCGCTACTTCCTGACTTCTTGGAGAAATATGCACTATTTATATTGATCAATATTTAATTCTTTTAAAATTGACTATGGGGACCATTTTAATATGTTTGAGTAGCCATTTTTGAACCTTAATAACATCTTCTATGCTTCGATGCATGATCTCAATTTTGGATGAGATGATCTCCTCATATAGGATAATCCAACCATATAAGAAATAGCTCCTAGAACCCTCATGCATGCAAGACTAAAACCATTAAAATTCCTTCTCAAAATCTTCTATCATAGAGTTGACTATGTCAAAACCTTCTTGAGAGGCCAACTTTGAGCATGCATAACTTTTGTTGCACTTTAGTGCATGATCTAAAATTTAGCACAAATAAATTAGAATCAAAATTAAATAAACCCATAAGATGAATTTCTCTTGACACCTTCACACATTTAACATATAACACCATAAAAATTCTCATTCATCTCTTCTTGCCACATTGTAAAATTGGCTATGTATGGGAAAACACAGTTAAACTACCTGGGAACCCAACTTTGCATATGCATATCTTTTGATGTGTTACGTTGCATGATCTAAAATTTAGAAAAAAATAAACCAAACACAAAATAAACAAACCCATATGATCACTTTCTCCTAAAATTTCCATATGTGTAGATATTATATCATCAAACTTCTTACTTTACTCTTTCTGGCCACATTGCAAATTTGTCTTAGTGGGGGAAAACAATGAATTCTAATTGAAAATCCAACTTTACACCCTCATATCTTTGGCCAACTTCAATGCATGACTTGATATATAGCACATAACAACTAGGGAATAAATTTATAACAACCATATGACCAACTCCACTTTACTCATTCCCACATGGCAATGGTGACATCATCAAACTGCCTACTTAGATTTTCTACCACTAGACCCAAACTATCTAGATGAAAACTATGGACTACCAACTGAATTCCACTTATGCACACAAGATCTCAAAGCATATATAACATAGTAAGGACCTCTTGCACATGTTATAATCACCATAATCATCTTTGAACATCTCTAATCATGCCAAAATTAAATATCAACCAAGCCAATTTTAAGTACACTAAGACAAGCACATTGTACATTTTGTCATTGTTACTTAGGCTATCAAATCATATCATCCACTCACAAGGACACCTCTATGACATCAACATGACATCACTAAAAACTCTCTAATAGAGCCTTGCACTATTTAGATATGAGTCCCATTATCTTTCTCTATAGAATTCATCATTTATTCTTTTTTCAAGGGTGGATGGTTCATGCACCAAAACTCTTCAAAAATTGTGATACACTCAAACCTCTATTTTTCTTATCTTGTTTTGACTTTTGATTATTTTCCTCAAGGTCACAACTAAATGATTTTGTAATAACACTAAATTAGATACAGTTCAGTTTGAAATTCATGTTATTTAGTAATGTCCTTCATTTATTTATGAAATAGAGTTAATTGAAGTTGAGGATAAATTATAGTGCTTTTTTAGTAAGGGATATGTAGTTATATTGTGCAATAGTTAGTCTAATTGGTTCTAAATTACTATTCTATTTAATTTAAAGTTGTGTCAAACCATTGTGTGTAGTAGCCACACAATTTGATTTACTTTTAATTGATACAAGTTTAAAATAATATGTTCATCTCATTCTAGAGAATATTACCTATGGAGTTACTTTAATTTGTGTTATAGTTAGACCTATCACACAATAGTATAATTATGATCAGGCATGACTATAAATTTTAGCATTAATAATTTTAATTCAGTCAAGGATCCACTTACTTTCTTACTCTACCCTTTCTTTCTTTTATTCTTTTTTGTCATGAATATTATTATCATTTTATTATAGTGATACCCATGTGAATGATGAAGTAAAAGGATTTAAGCAAACATCATAAAGAGATCTTAGGCAATGTTGGACTAATTAAATTTTTTATGGTTAATTACCATTGCTCACCCAGCTAAATGATTGGAAATTTCTTGGCCCTTGGATTTAATAGCTAAATCCTAAAAATGAGGATACATTTTATCCCACATGTTTTTATCTCCCTTTGTCCCATTATATCTGTTAGTTTCAATATTTTTCTATTAGGAGTCACAAATTGACACAAATAAAATCAATGAAATATTTTTATGTAGAAATAATAATTTACTATAAACATACCAAATTATATATGACATTCCTTTTTAAAATTTAGAATGAGTTTTAAAGCAAACAATTAATTAATGTAATAACAAATAAAATGTGGAAGCATAAAGCAATCATGTGAATTTTAAGACTAAATATATGCAAATTTTGGAAGCATATAACATTTATTTTGGGGTGTAGGTAGGGATTAAATTTAATGGGAAAATATTTAGGTTTCCCTTTATTAACCTTTAAAATGGCTGCAACGGTTGTAAATTTTGATCCCTTTTAGACAATATAAATCCAATCCAACAAACTAAAATAGTAATTGTACTAAAATAAATTTGTATAGGCCCTAGTAGACATGTATGCCAATTTTGAAAGCATCCAACTAACCAAAACAATAATCTTAATAAAATGGGATTTTTGGAATAAGCTATGGACATTCATTAGGGCCTAATCAAAATTATGATCATACAATGATGTAGTTATCTAGGCCTTAGTATACATGTGTGCCAATTTTGAAAACATATATAAGCCATGCAAACTATTTGACAAATTTAATGCTTCAAAAAAAAAGACATGCTTACTTCTACATATGTGTGTGTGTCTAGATGGATTAAATTTGATGGGAAAAAAATTAAGTCTCCCTTTATTAAAAAAGTACAACCAGACATGGGTGTAGATAATAATAGTTAGCCATGAAACAAATGTCATAAGAGAATGTTAATTTAAAGATAAATATCATCACATAACCCAAAATAAAAAACATGACATTTAGGAATAACCTGGTTTGATTTATCTAATGCCTTTTTAGTCATTCATTTGAGGAAATATGTAAATCCAAATTTGGACCCTATTTGAAACTTGAATTATTTTACTTGTAAAGTGTAAATCCAATAAAAAATAACAAAATAAGAGTCGTATTAAAATGGGAGGTTTGGAAAAAGTTAATCACGTTCATCACCTAGGCATAATTGAAATGGGGATCATTTCATGATATAGTTGTGTAGGCTATAGTAGACATGTATGTTAATTATGAAAACATACACAAGCCTTGTGAACTATTTTACAAATTTAATAGCTTGAATAAAAGGCATGTTCACTCTTATATATACATATATATGAATGGATTAAATTTTATGACATAAAAATAGGTTTCTCTTTATTCAAAAAGTGCATCCATATTTTGGTTGAGATACTAAAATTTAGTCATGGAACAAAGTC